>JAQQSO010003881.1:0-13217 GCA_028658305.1 Pachyuromys duprasi | reverse complement strand
TCTGGTCTGTAGGCTTGGTTCCTCTTTCTGTGCCAGAGGCTGAGTGTCCGGTTTGAGATGTCAGCTCGGGGCACTGCTCCTGTCTCGAGTCTCTAGGCTGTGACCTGGGATCGCTGCTAAGGGCTCTCCTCTGGACTGGAGACTTGGCACCTCCTTCTGGGCCAAGGGCTGTGCACCACGGTCTGAGATGATATTTGGGGGCACCTCAGTCTGGACCTGATACTGTGTGTCCTAGCCCAGGGTGGTGGCGGCTGGTGCTGCCTTGGGGAGTGTGCCCACCTGATGCAGCCTGCTCTGGGGAATGGAATCTGGGGCCTTCTTGGACTGGCCCGTGGACACACACAAGGTCTGGTGTGGTTGTAGGTGGAGCCCGGCTGTGTGCACCCTCTGGATGCAGGCCTGTCGGAAATGGAACCCTAGGCCCTCTCAGTCTGGCCTGTGTCATACACTATTTATTGATTATGCTTTCTTCCCCCAAATTCCTCCCTATTCCTCCCTACTTCCCCATTTCCAGAATCTACACTATTTCTTTCTTCCTCTCAGAAACAAATAGTGAAACAGAACAAAGAAACCGGAAATTTTCATTAATATATTTATTTACTTTATACCCCAGCACAACTTCCCTTCCTTTCTCCTCTCCTAGTCTCTCTTCCCCTATTCCTTGCTCCCTTTTTCCTCATAGAGAGACCTTCCATGTATATTGCCCTTCTTTAGCCCTTCAAATTGTAGAAGGATTGGGCTTATCTTCTTCTATTGAGGCTGAAGAAGGTAGCCTGATTAGGGGAAAGGGATCTATAGGCAGGCAATAGAATCAGAGATAGCTCTTGCTTTTAGAGGTCCCATATGAAGACCAAGCTGTAGATCTGTCACAAATGTAGATGGCCTACGTTCCAAGCATACTCTTTAATTTGTCATTCAATCTCTGGGAACTATTATGGGTTCAGGAAACAAACAAGAAATTGAAAAAAAAAAAGAAACATGGGTACACACACACTCACATACCTTATAAATACACAAAATCATAAACTATAACATACAAACAACAAAAAAAGGCTCTATATAGAAGCAGAAGCTGGAACAAATAGCCAAACTTCAGGCAGAGTGAATGGAATTTTATGAAAGAAAGGGGAGACAGGAAGAGAGAAAGCTCCTGGAGGTGACAGGAGGTCCAAAAGGAGTCCAACAGAGCAGAAAAACTGGGCCTTGTGGGCCCTGCAGAGACTAACACCCCAAACAAGGATCATGAATGGAGAGCACACCTACTCAGATATAGCCCATAGACTCAGTCTCCAAGTGAGTACCTTAGTAAGGGGAGTAGGGGCTATCTCTGGCATGAACTCAGTGGCAGGCTCTCTGATCACCTTCTCCTGGGGCATACAGCCTTGCCAGGCCACAGAGGAAGACAATGCAGCCAGCCTTGATGAGACCTAGGGTCAAATAGAAGGGGAATAGGGCCTCCCCTATTAGTGGGCTGAGGGAGGGACATGGGAGCAGATGAGGGAGGGTAGGGAGGTGATGAGCAAGGGGGCCACAACCTGATACAAAGTGAATAAATTGAAATAAATAATAAATAAATAAAATTTTAAAAAGAACAGTAAGACCAAAAATGCCCAAAGTAAGCAATAGGAGGCAAAAAATCTACAAAAATACCATTGACTTCATTTGTGTTGGCCATGAGCCCACCCTTGGAGGTTGTTAATATACCTAGTGAGACTTCGGAGAAGAAAACTAAATTTGTATTTCCTAAGCAGTTGTCCGCTGGAGATAGCTTCTGGGTTAGGGATGGGGGCTTGTGTTCACTTGCCTTCTCTAAATTGAGAGCCCATCTAGCTTGAACCTGTGCAGGCACTGTGCATTCTGCCAGTATCTGTGAGTTCACATGTGTGGAATTCCAGTTGTGTCTTGAAGATACTGTTCCCTTGGTGTTATGTATTACCCCCACCCTGTCTCTTAAAATCTTCCTACATAGCTTTTTGGACCATTCTTTTAATAACAACTTCCCAGACAATGTTATCCACTGAGCAACCTACTTAGTATTAGACATTGCACTAAACCCTGATCCACTAAGAGTCTATCCTGCATGCTTCTCTGTGACTCTTTTGTAAATGAATATGAATATTAAAATTTGTGACAAATAAAAAGTTTATGCATACTTCAGCAAAGGATATTTTTCTTGCTTCCACTATTTTTAAATTGGATTTATTTATAAATAAAAATGCTAGTTCTATGAACAAATGGAATTCAAATGCAGGGAGTGTCAGGTGTGTGCTGTGGTGTTCTTTCTACCAGGCCAGCCTGATTCCATTAAGTAGCAGATGATGTTTATGAAGTCATGGAGTATATAGAGTAGTGGATCTCAACCTCCCTAAAGCTGCAGTCCTTTAACACAGTTCCACATGTTTCAGTGACCCTCAACCATAGAATTATTTTTGTTGCTAATTCATCACTGTAATTTGGCTATTGTTGTGAATAGTGATGTAAATGTCTATGTTTTCCAATGAGTTTAGGCGACCTCTGTGAAAGGTCATTCAGACCAAAAGGGGTCACAGCCCAAGTGGTTGAGAACCACTTGTTTAGATAAAAGGGTTCTTATCATTTTCTTTTCAGAAAATACAATAACATCCTTAGAAAAAAATAACTGAAAGCCTATGCCTACCTCCACATAATACATGCATTTTTTTCTCAATTAGATATCTGCAAATAAGAAGCAAGATGTATGTCTGGGTTCATTTGGCCATTTAGCATTCTGCTATGGCTGCCCAAATTAGGGCAAATTGTGCTTTAAAGGGTAGTCTAAAATAAATTAAGTAAAATTACACATTGAAATCCCGACTAACAGAGACAGTCCTTGTCCATTTGGCAGGTAATTTGTAGTACTATTTAGTAATTGATAACAATTTCTCGTAATTTAATGCATATATGCATCGCTTAATATTGTTTTCACTTAGTAAAGCCAGCGCTAAGAACAAGAATTAATATTGATGGTCATCCCTCTTATTTAAATTCTCCCACAAACAAAAGAACTCCAGAGTTTCAGAGGAACTAGCTAATGGGCACATTTAGATCAGATAATTGGTTTTCTGTTGAAGTAAATTTCTTAGATTATTGGATAAACAAACATTGGAGTTGAATATAATGAAAAATAAAGGTACTGAGCATGCTAGAATGACCTAAGTGGATAATGAGTTTCTAGATAATAATATTGTATCTAACACCAGTTTTTTTTTCCATTTTTTTTTTCGTTTTTCTTGGAAGATAAAAGAAACTTATCAAAAAGTTCTACAAATGATTCCTGGACAGACCACTGGAGTCTACAATTGCCAGTTTGATAAGCTATAGATAAATTGATCAAAAATAGGTCTTTCTTGACATAGTTGAATATATATTTTATAATATGCATATATATCATATTTTGTAATATATACTTGGGCTAAAGAGATGGTCAGCTGTTAAAGGCTAAGTTCAGAAATGAAAATAAAAAAGAAATGTATATATTTTGAAATTTTTTATAATTGCTGAATTGAATTAATTATAAGTCTAAATGTTTTAAAACACTACTTTCCCTTTTACTGAGAATATATTTTCTCATATAATATATTCTGGTTGGGGTTTTTCCTTCCTCTAAGCCTCCAAGTTTCTTCACACATCTCCTTTCATCCAAATACACCCCCTTTCTGCCTCTCCATTAGAAAACAAACAGGCTTCTAGGGAATAATATAAAATAATTTAAGAAGAAACAAAATTAACACATTGGGGTTAGACATGACAAACATCAGAAGGAAAAGAATCATACATACTCAGGAATCCATTAAAATACGAAACTAGGAGCCTAAATATGCAGAGCCTGGTGCAAACTCTGCATGCTCTCTCAATCCTCTGTCTCTCTGAGTTCATGTGAGATTTCCTCTGGTTGATTTAGAGAGTCTTGTTTTCTTGGTGTCCACCATCCATTCTGGTTCTTACACTTTTTCTCACTCCTCTTCTAAGAGGTTCCTTGAGTCATAAGGGGAGGGATTTGAGGTAGACATCCTACTTGGTGTGAGGGTTCCAAGATCTCTCACTCTCTGCATAATTTCTGGCTGTGGGTCTCTGTATTTGTTCCCCTCTGCTGCAAGAAGAAACTTCTCTGATGATGGCTGAACAAGGCTCAGATCTATGAGTTGTTAGGGGTCATTTTATTGCTACTTTTTGTTGTTACTGTTGTTTAGAACAATGGTATGTGGTTTGCCCTGGGCTATCTAGTCGCAGTTTCTTGTTCACTCAAGCAGTGTTGATTATGGGTTCCATCTCATGGTGTAGCCCTTAAATCAATTCAGTTATTGCTTAGTTACTCCCACACGCTTTGGCCACCATTTGATCTAGCATATCTTGAAGTCTACCAATTGTAAATAAATGGCTTGCGGCTCACATGTTCACTTTCTCTTTTGGTAGCATACAGAGTTCCCTTCCTGTATCAGAGATGCTGGAATGTAGGGGTGGAGGGTCTGTGTAGGCACCAGTGAGACTTCTTCATGTTCAATGAGTTATGTATGTTTTCAGCAATGGGGCTTTGTTGTCAGTTCATAGAAAGCGACATATAGTCTATGGTCTTGGTAATAATCCTGGCAGTGTGGGGGTTCCCATGGAACCCCTTGGCCAAAAACTCAGTTAGATACAACCCAATCTCTGTACTGGAATCCTCATTTAGTGACAGATGGCAAGTTGTCTCTACTATTATTTTGCTACTTTATTTATATTTATTCATACATATATACATATATATGTATATATATATATATATATATTCTATATACATATATGAAAGTATCTACTGTATTAAATTTCCATACTACCCCTCAATGGACCCCTCAATTTTAGCTGTTTCTCTCTGTATTCTGTCTCTTGTCTCCTATCCTCCCATGAATTCTCTTGTTTCAGGCCTCTTCATGAACCCATAACTGTCTATTCTATTTTCCTTTCCTAATGAGATCTAGAGGTATCCCCTAGTTCATCAGTATAAATCTAACTTCTGTGGTCCTGTGGATTGCAGCTTGCTATGATTGACTTAACAGCTAATGTCCACATAGAATCAAATTATGTACCATATTTGTCTTTCTATATATGACATACTTCACTGAAGAATGATTTTGTCCCACTTATTTACTTATGAATTTCATGATTTCTTATTTCATTTCCTTTTTTAATGGTTGAGTAAAATATGTAACCGTATCAGATTTTCTTTGTTCATTTTTGTTGTTGTTGTGGAGATTTGGGTTGTTTCCAATTTCTGGCTATAGTGAATAGAACAGCAATGAACATGATTGAGGAAATGTCTATGTGTTAGGAGTAAGCATCTTCTGGGTACATACCCAAGAGTGGTACACCTGGATATTGGGAGAGAATGATCCATTAATCCATTTGACTTCAATGAGTAAAATTTCAGACACCTTCTAATAAGATTAGTCTCCTCATAGAGAGTGGGGAACACCAACTCACCTATAAAAACTTTGACCCCAAAATTATCCTGCCTAAAAGATGTACAGGGACAAAGATAGAGCAGACAGAGCAGAGACTGAGAGAATGCCCAACCAATGACCCACTGTATGAGAGAGTATGAAGGATACTCTGCTAAGCTTGCACAAAGGACCCTGTCAGAGTTGTCTTTTGAGAGACTCTATTCAACAGGGCTTCACAACAGATGTTGAGACTCAGAGCCAAGCATTGGGCGATGCAAAGGGAGTCTTGTGGAGAAGTGGGAGGAAAGAGAAAAGGACCTGGAGTGACAGTTGCTCCACAAGAACAGAGCCAACTAACCAAGGCCCAGAGAGGCTTGCTGAAACTGAAGCACCAACCAAGGGCCCTATACAAACTGGACTTAGGTGCAGTTGCTACAAAGATGTAGCAGATGGACAGCTTAGGCTTCATGTGGGTTCTCTAGTAAGGGAAACGGGATTTCATGGGACAAGGGCTTACTTGCTAGTGTTTTGATCACTTCTCCCTAGTGGGATTGTCTTGCCAGACCACAGGGAAAGAGGACATGCTTAGTCCTAATGCAACTTGATGAGCTGAGGTAGATGGAAAAGGGAGCTCACTTTTTCTGAGGAATAGGTGATGCGGGGGAGGTGGGAAGGAGGGAATTGGAGAGGACAAGGGATGGGCTACAACAGGATGTAATGTGAATAAAAAAATAAGTTAATAAAAAATGTCAGAAGAAAGGTTTATGGTGAATGTTTGTCAAAGGATATGTCTGAATTTATTTTATTTTAAAGTTATTTTGCTTTCTCTTTGAGGTACTGAACACAACCTTCCTATTTTACAAGTAACCTCTTTTCTCTTTTCTGATTCTTATTCTTCCATATCACCATTATAGGTCCTGAAAAGCACTGAATGTTGTCCTTCTATAGCTTACTTTTCAGAGCTGTACTTGACTTTTCAGCTTTGGACTTTGGAAATCCATGCCTCTAGCAACATGAGTGCTATAATTTTGAAAAAAAAAAATCAATTTCGTAATGAGTGGTCCACCACACTCCAGAATGTTGCTGTAGTCATTCACTCCTAAGTAAATAAGGATGATTATTCAAATCAGTAAATTTAAAACTTTGTAAATGGCACAGAAATAAGGAATCACTATTCTGAAACAAGAATAAGAAAAATACCTAAATCAGTGGTTACATGGGTTGTATAATCTTTCTTGTAGAACCTTTTCATGATGGGGTTACTTATAGTCTACTGAGTCAGTTAAATCATCCATATAACTCTCTGCTCTCTCCAAACATGTCAACATAATATTTTGGACCCGTCAACGTAATTAGGTGACTTTGAAAGGCAATCGAGGGTGAAAAACTTCACCCCAAATCCCTTGAACTCTTGAATCCTCCTTGGTTGTTGATCTGTTTAAATTCACAGTGGTTGGGCTATCATGAAAATGTAATGACCACTTCTGTCATTGAAATCTAGCAACTATATCTAGGTAGAAATACGTGTCTGTTTGTGCAACACTTGAGATTAAAAAGAAAACAGAAGATTTAAGGAACAGTTCTCTATGTTAAAGTGTAAAGGGGTCACTCCCATTCTCTGTTTCTGCCTGTTTACATCCATCCTGTCTCATATTTCTCATCTCTTTCAAGGACTTAGTGCATCTCTACAGCTCCAACCAACCTTATGTTCAAATACATTGTTTTAGATCTATAAACTGTATGAACTGAGACAATTGCTGTCATCTCCTTGAAACTCTGGTTCTTTCATCTTTTTTTTTCTTTCTCTCCCCTTTCTTCTGAAGCTGTGATTAAGTATTCAAAAGCACAGTAATCAACAAATGCTACTCTTCCCATTTGTATTCAGCTAGATATTTTTTTTTCAGTTGGATATTTTTTAAGGAAAAGCTTCACTGCTTTTACTGGTAATATTTGCTGAATGCTTGCTATTTATCACTTACCCTTCAGGACATATTTTAAGTGCTTTCTCTTCACTAACTTATTCAATAACACCCTCGGTTACTATTATTTCTTCTTCATTACAGTATCATAAATACTTTTTAGTGTTACAAATATATTAATATTTATATTTGTGTATTTTACACTTCTTATAAGATGATAACATCTTAAAAACAATAGCCCATTTAACATATTTTTATTTCCTGTCTAATCATATGGTTCTACTGAATTATACTCAATCATAATAAAATTAATTGATGTGAATTTGAAAAGATTGATATACAACTCCAGGCTGAACCATAACTTCTTTCACAGATAGATAAAAACATAGATATCAAACATGTCATCTCATAATGAAATTTATGAGTTTAAAATCATTTCTTGCAGAAAATTTTTTATTTCTAGTCCTATCCATTAATTTGTGTGCTAAACTAAAAAGAAAAAAGGAAAAAAATGTTTTGGAATTATTACAATGAAGAAAAAATATGCTACTTTGCATTCTACAAATGACTCCTTCAAACAGTACGATATTGACAATTTAAGTGTTCTAAAAGTAATTATCGTTGGTCAATATTATACTGCTTTGTTTTAATTTTTGTATGATTTTAATAATGTCCGTTGATTTTTGTTCTTTGACAGTAATACTTTCTTACATTAGCATGCAAAGTAGTGGGTTTCATCATAACATTTTCAAACATTCATGTTATTTTACATTGTTCTTATTTATTCCCCAATGTTCTATTTTATTCCTCTCTTAAACCCCTGACCATGTCTTGCTGGTTCCTTCCTTTCACCCACTCTTTATTCTACAGTTTCTCACCGTAAGATTTTTAATTATTATTATTTCCTTCCTTACTGTCATTTAATATTTCTTCATAAAAAAATAAAACACATGTAAGATAAAAACTGCTCATCCCCGCTCACTCCCCCACCCTCCTTAGCCTTGCTTATTTGGCAAAACACAAAGATCTCCATCTGTAACAGTTTTTCTCTACTTCATGGCTTCATTTCCCCTCACAGCTGAACACAATACCATCTGTATACATTTTTCTTTACCCGTCCATGTGTTGATGGACATATAGACTGTTCACTTTTCCAGCTGGTATAAATAGAGCAACAATAAAAATGAGTGTGCGAAGCTGAGTAGTAGATTGGCATACTGTCAACTGGAAAGTAGTAGGTCAGGGTCATATGTTACCTATCCTTTTAGTTTTCTGATGAAATTCCACAGAGTATTTCATAATGGATGCTGCAATGTACATTTCCATCAGCAGTTTATAGAGCTTTTCTTTTCCTCCATCCTCATGTGCACCTGTTGTCTTTTCATTTCTAGGTGATGACTATTCTGACAGAGATAAGACAGAATCTTGAAGTAGTAGTAATTTATACTTTCTTCCTGCTTAACAATCCTTAATGCTATTTTCAAATATTTATTTTATATTTGTCTTTCACCTTGGAAGTACTGTAATTTCAAATTATTAGTCCATTTATCAATTAGGTGACTTGGTTTTCTGTTGTATTTAATGTTTTTTAAATATTTTAAATTTTTTAATTATTATTTGTTACAGTTTATTCACTTTGTTTCTTGGCTGTGGCCCCTTCACTCATCTCCTTCCAATGCCACTTCCCTCCTCCTTCTCCCCCTTTGTTCTTCCACTAGTCCACTGATAGGGAAGGTCCTCCTCCCCTTCCCTCTGACCCTAGCCTATCAGGCCTCATCAGGACTGGCTGCATTATTTTTTTCTTCTATGGTCTGGCAAGGCTGCACACCCCCAAGGGGGAAGTGATCAGAGAGCCTGACACTGAGTTCATGCTTGAGACAGGCCCTGCTTTCCTTACTAGGGTGCCCACTTGGTAGGGGTATCAGTTTCTACAGGGCACCCAGGGCTCAGTTTTGGTTTTGGTTTTTTGTTTGTTTGTTTGTGGGTGGTTTTTTTTTTTTTTTTTTGGCTTTGTTGGTCTCCTTTTGGAGCTCCTATACCCTTTAGGTCTTTCTATCTCCCCTTCTTTAGTAAAGAAGCTAATCAGCAAGGAAGACCCTGGGGAAGATGTTCAATTCTTATTCAGATGGCAAACGCCATAGACATCGGAAGGAGGAGAAGACAGGGAACAGGACAGGAGTCTACCACATACGACCTCCGAAAGACTCTACTGATTGAGGTATCTAAGCAAAGGCTGATACTCATAGCCACACTCTGGGCAGAATGCATGGTATTTAATGTTTTAATTATTGATATTAATCCCTCAGTGATATGTTGTCAGCAAAGACTTTCCTATTCTAAAGGCAATCTATTCATTCTGATGAATATCTTCTTAGCCATGTAGAAGCTTTTTAATTTCAAATATTCCTAACTGTCAATTCTTAGAATTATTCTGCTTTAGAAGTTTTTCAGCCTCCATGTCTGTAATTTAACATGTTTCACCTGTGTTTTCTTCTTTAGAGAAAACGTTTGTGTTCAAAGATTTATGTTTTAACATTCAGATCCATGATTAATTTTGAATGGAGGGTTTGAAGAATGAGAGCTGTAGACCTATTGCTGTTCTTCCACTGGTAGCTATTTTGTCCTAGAACCAGTTGTTTTCAAAGGCTTTTTCCAGTCTACGTTTTGATCATTGTTGAAAATTTGGTGGCTATAGCTGTGAGACTTTACTATATGATTTTCCATTGATTTGCACACTTGTTTTGTACCACGTTGCATTTGTTATTATTGCTCTGCAGTATAATTTGAGATTATTTAATGTGTTGTCTCAAGGGAGTGGTGGCAAACAGAGTGTCAATGTATGGCTTTTGCTGATGTCAAAGTTGCCACTGAAAAGCATCCATAGCCCATCAGCCTTGGTGAATGGAAGTCTCATGTGTAACTTCCACCTCTGTCACCATGATCAAGACTTGTGTGGAGGCCATTTGTCAGTGATAGGTATGGCAAAGGAAGAGACTGATATTGGACCATAAAATAGACCATTGTTAATGCTTGATTATGAAAGTTCTCCTCTGCTGAGGTAACCTTTTGTTGAAGATTTACATGTCACAGAAGTATCATACTATCCTTTTTCCATCTAGATATTTATGTTAAAATATCTCTCCCATATGTTTCTCTCATCAATTTTCTTTTTTTTTAATTTTAATTTAGTTTATTACATCCGGAGAGTACTCCCTTCCTCTCCTCCTCCTAGTCCTCCCCATTTCCTCTTCTTATTCCTTCTCCTCTCCCTTCCTCCCCCCCAAAAGGGGAGTCCTCTCATATTAACCTTCCCCAGCATATCAAAGTCACATCAACACTGAGCATATCTTCATCCCCTGAGGCCAGGTAAGGTAGTGCTGCCAGGGAGGAAGTGTTCCAAAAGTAGGAAATAGAGTACATGTTAGAAATAGCCCCCAAATGGTGCCTCATTTGTAGACCTAGCCACTTGTCAGCTACATGTGTGCAGGGAGCCTAGGTACAGATCATGCATGCTCCTTAGTTGATGTCTCAGTCTCTGAAAGTCCACATGTGACTGGGTTATTTGTCTCTGTCGGTCTTTTTGTGTGGGGTTGCTATCCTCTCCAGATCCTTCCACCTTTCCCCCAACACTTCCACAGGACACCCAGAGTTCCACCCTATGCTTGGTTGCAAGGCCCAGCATCTGTCCCAGCTCATTAATTTTCTAATCATGATTCTTTCAAGTCTCTGAAAATCGATCATACAATTGGTGAATGGATACTTAACGTGACATCTTGAAAATTTTCTCCCAAATATATATTATATATTTCAGTCAATATGTTTATATGCTTTAATATATTATAACACACTCACTCACACACACACACACACACACACACACACACACACACACTGCAATACTGTTCTGTTCAATTATTATGGTCCTTCAAGAATATCCCACAAAGTGACTATAATGCTATAGTTATTCACTTTTAGCTCATGTTTATGGAACAGACAGAATCATCCTAGATCTTCTTTGGTTAGTTAAAATGCACACCCCAGAAGGCTGTGGGTACATGCTTAGGAACAGAAAGCATTGTGGCAACAGTAAGAACCAAAGGCATTTGACCAAATTCTTTCCATAGTTTACTTGTCCATTCAGAACCTGCTCAGGCCTGGTGCAAGCACTTGCGCACGCATGCATGCGTGCCTGTGTGTGTGTGTGTGTGTGTGTGTGTGTGTGCGTTCATCCTTCCATCCGTCCATCAAGGTTTCTGGTTTGATTTTTTAGAAAACACCCAGCTAATGCCAATGGGCAGGAGAATGGTCAGTTCAAGTTGTTAGGCTTCTCAGGCAATCTGTTTCCACTAAGCACAGTAGCAGGCTTAGAGCTGTCTCTAAGCTGAAAGTTAGAAATAGTTCAGAAACTTCTCTTGTAGGCCCCAATCCAAAGTAGAAATTTAAAAATACATCATGTGAATCCGAGAAAGGTACCCATGTGAAGATGTACTGCCTTCAAACTCTAAATGTTCTCATTAAGCATTGTGTTTCCTTCCTTGTAAGCCAAGATGCCAGATATAATGTAACTTTTATCTTAGAAGTATTTCTATATGATCAACACCACTGTATTACTTAGAATTTTATTGAACTGGAAGTCTCTTGCATTTTAATAGGAATTATTTCTCATATTGTGATGTGTCAATCCTGGCAGCTACCTGCTACTCACTCAGTCCATTTAGCATAATGTCACTAAATATAATGGACCAGCATAATACCTTTCAGAAAAAAAAATTGGTGGTTACGATTCTTGTGAACAAAATGATGGCATAGGACTAGAGTATTATTATATTCTTAAGATAAGAAAGTGAAGTTGTCTTGCTGTCCTTGCTGAAAGCAAATTGCTTATGGAGCTTATTACAAATATGAAGAAAAAAACAGCTAGATCAATAACTGCATTGATAAGAAACACTACAAATAACAAGTACTAAAATATAGGCTACTTGAAAAAGAAAAGCACACCAACCACAGCAGCTGGAATAAGAAGCACCAACTGATTAAGCGCACAATAATCAACTGCCATTCTCCAAGACCAGTAAATCTTCTGCACAAGCCTAAGAGACAAGTGAAATGGAGATGTGGTGAGAACCACCATCTCTGTAATTTTGGAGTCCTTATTTCTAGAACTGTTCTCTTCACTCTCTAGGGAACATAATATTGATTTCGACCCACCATTTTATCAGGTGTTGGCAGCTCTAATGTTTTCCATCATTCTTTCCAAACATAGTATTCCTCATTTCGCAGGTCAGGGAATTAATGAAGGGTTTTACCAATTTCTAAATATATATGTCCCAGATTTGTGTGATAAGACCAGAGACTACTAGTGCATTTGGAAACCTGCTGTGCACTAGAATTTAGCAAAAACACCTCTGATTCCCTGGTCCCTACTTTGACTGCTATAGGAACTTTTGGAAATTATGGAAGAATACATAATAATAAAACAATTAAGTAAGATAGGTTGGTCATTCCTTAAAAAAACATGTCCACTATTCATTCACAGAATTTTGGGTCCACAAGTGAATCAACTCTGAAAATTGGTGTGGGGTCCTAAATTTCTGCTCCTGAAACCCAAGTTAACACTTATTCATCTTTTCCTTTTCTTTCCTCTTGATGCACTCCCCGACTTCTTACTATTTCATTTCAGGTGTGTCCTTTTCACTTGGCCTTTCCCTCATTTCTTTTTTTTTTTTTCAGTGAGAAACACGAAGGTTGGAGTCCTTCTTTTGGCAGGACTCTTCTGAACATGTGTGTTTTTCTATTAATTTATTTTTTTGTTGTCAATCACAGGTTAGGTACTTTGCATCCCAAGCGTAGCCCCCTCCCTCAT
>JAQQSO010003880.1:0-13217 GCA_028658305.1 Pachyuromys duprasi | reverse complement strand
ACTTTGGAAATCAATCTGGTGCTTTCTTAGACAATTAGGAATAGTGCTTCCTCAAGACCAAGCTAAACTACTCCTAGGCATATATCCAAAAGTTGCTCAAGTATACAAGGATATTTACTCAACCATGTTTGTAGCTGCTTTATTCGTAATAGCCAGAAACTGGAAACAACCCAGATGTCCCTCAGTTGAGGAATGGACACAGAAATTGTGGTATTTTTACACAGTGGAATACTATTCAACAATTAAAAACAAGGAAATCATGAAATTTGCAGGCAAATGGTGGGATCTAGAAAATATCATTCTGAGTGAGGTATCCCAGAACGGGTAAGACACACATGGTATATACTCACTTATTTAGACCTATAAGATATGCTAAACATACTTAAATCTATACACCTAAAGATGATTAAAAAAGGGGGGGGGGACCCGGGGTAAGATGATCAATCCTCACTTAGAAAGACAAATGTGATGGACATTGGATGTAGGAGAAAACAAACAACTGGACAAGGTCCTACCACAGAAGGCCTTTGAAAGACTCTACCTAGCAGTGTGTCAAAGCAAAAACTGAGACTCATAACCAAACCTTCGGCAGAATGCAGGGAATCATATGAAAGAAGGGGGAGTTAGTATGATCTGGAGAGGACAGGAGCTCCACAAGGACCAAATATATCAGGGCACAGGGGTCTTATATGAGACTGTTTCTCCAACCAAGGACCATGGATGGATATAACCTAGAACCTCTGCTTGCCAGTAGCCCATGGTAGCTCAGTATTCAAGTGGGTATACTAGTAAGGGAAATAGGGACTATTTCTGACGTGAACTCAATGGCTGGCTCTTTGACCTCCCCACCCTGCAAGGGAGGAGCAGCCCTGCTAGGCCACAGAGGAGGACTTTGCAACCAGTCCTGAAGAGACCTGATAAGCTAGGGTCAGATGAAAGGGGAGGAGGACCTCCTCTATCAGTGGCCTTGGAAAGGGGCAGGGAGTAGATGAGGGAGGGAGGGTTGGATTGGGAGGGAATGAGGGAGCGGGATACAGCTGGGATACAGAGTTAATAAAATGTAACTAATAATAAAAATTTTAAAAACCCTAAATGCAGACTAATGTGTGCTGTGACAGCCATGGAGGTTTGTGTGGGTAGTATGGTTGTTGCTTTTTGAGGAGGATGAGGGGCAAGGAGGAATTCTTTTCCCTCAATAATGTTTCCAGTTTAGGACAGCCAGGATGGGTGCTGCTGAATAGTTAGAGCCCAAGAAGAACGCAGCATTGAGACAACCAAGAACTGAGGAAGGGGAATGGGATTTTGTGGCTTTCACACAGCTCTAGTTATCACTGTCTTTGGACTGTGGAAAGGAGAGGCAATACACATGGTCATCTTATTCTTTTTGTTTAATTTTAATTTTTTAACTACATTTTTTTGTTAATTACAGTTTATTCACTTTGTATCCCACCTGTAGCTCCCTCCCACCTCCCTTCCTAATTCTACCCCCTTCCCTCTTCTCCACCCATGCCCCTCCCCAGTTCACTGATAAGGGAGGTCCTCCTCCCCTTCCTTCTGATCCTACCTTATCAGGTCTCATCAGGAGTGGCTGCATTGTCTTCCTCTGTGGCTTAGTAAGGCTGCAACCCCTGATGGGGAGTTGATCAAAAAGCAGGCCAATCAGTTCATGTCAGAGACAGTCCCTGTTCCCATTACTATGGAACCCACTTGGACACTGAACTGTCAGGGGCTACATCTGTTCAGGGGCTCTCAGTTATCTCCATGAATGGCCTTTGGTTGGAGTATCAGTCTCAGAAAAGACCCCTGTGCCCAGATGTTTTGGATCTGTTGCTCTCCTTGGGGAGCTCCTGTTCCCTCCAGATCTTCCTATCTCCCCCTTCTTTCATAAGATTCCGTGCACTCTGCCCAAAGTTTGGCTTTAAGTCTCAGCATCTGTTTTGATACCCTGCAGAGTAGAGTCTTTCAGAGGCCCTCTGTGGTAGGCTCCTGTGAGGAAATACAAGTTGTGTGGCTGGGGCAAATTGTCTAGGAGCCATAGAAGCCCATTCTGTGCATGGAAACAGGATGGTTGGAGGCTGTGGATGAGTGGACTGAAAGGCCCTCTGAGGATGCCCTCACAGTGCCTTCTGCACCTGCTTTGCTGGGAAGCAGCTGGACCAGTGAGGAGCCCCAGGAGAGTGGTATGAACTGGTGTCAAGAGGCTCTGTTAAGAGTCACTTCCTACAGCAACTGCCAGGAGGCCAGGTAGAGTCTGCTAGGGACTTTGGATTTTAAATGTCTCCCAAAAGCCCATATGCTAAAGACTGATCATGTGTGATGCCATCAGTGTAAGAACTGTGGGTGTTTGAGGGCTCCTCTTGAAGGGAATATTCTTATTTCTTACAATTTATTCACTTTGTCTCTTGGTTGTAGCCCACTCCCTCTTCTCCTCCTGGTCCCACCCACCCTTCCTCTTTCTACTCTATCCCTCTCCCCAAGTCCACTGACAGGGGAAGTCCCTCCTACCCTATTATCTAACCCTAGCCTATCAGGTCTCATCAGGACTACCTCTTCCTCTGTGGGCTGGCTAGGTCGCCCCTCCAAGAGGATGTGATCAAAGAGCAGGCAACTGTCAGAGATGGTCTCTTCTCCCTTTACTAGGGAACCCACTTGGAGACTGAGCTGCCTATGAGCTACATCTGAGGGGGTCTAGGTCCTCCCCATGCATGGTCCTAGGATGATGCATCAGTCTCTGCAGGCCACCCGCCTGGGCTCAGCCTTTTGTTTGCCCTTGTTGGTCCCCTCCGGTTCTTTCTATCTCCCCCTTACCTAAGACTCCCTGTGCATCTGCTTCAATCCCCTGCTGGGTGGAGTCCTTTAGAGGACATCTGTGGTAGGCTCCCATCCTGTTACCTCTCCTACCGCTTCCGGTGTCTATTCTGTTTGCGTTTCTTAATGAGAACCAGGCACCTTCCCTAGGATCCTCCCTGTTGTTGAGCTTCTTTAGCTCTGTAGATTTTAGTATAGTTAACCTATATTATATGGCTAATATCTGCTTAGAAGTGAGTCTATACCATGTGTGTCTTTCTGCTTCTGTGTTATCTCACTTAGGGTAATCTTTTCTAGTTCCATCCATATCCCTGAAAATTTCATGATTTCCTTGTTTTTAATAGCTGAGTAATATTCTACTGTGTAAATGTATCACAATCTTAAATTAAATACAACAAACCAAATAATTCAATTAGAAAATGGAGTACAGAGCTAAACAGAGAATTCACAACAGAGGAATATCACATGGAGGAGAAACAAATGCTGAACATCCTTAGTTATCAGGAAAATGCAAATCAAAATGACCCTGAGATTCCATCTTTCATCCATCAGAATGGCTAAGATCAAAAACTCAAGTGACAATACATACTGGAAAGGATGTAGAGAAATGGAAACCCTCCTCCATTGCTGGTGGGAATGTAAACTTGTACAACCACATTGGAAATCAATCTGGCACTTTCTCAGAAAACTGGGAATAGCACTTCCTCAAGACCTAGCTATATTATTCCTGGGCATATATCCAAAAGATGCTCAACCATAAAACAAAGACATTTGCTCAACCGTGTTCATAGCCGCTTTATTCATAATAGCCAGAATCTGGAAACAACCTAGTTGTCCCTTCATAGAAGAATGGATACAGAAATTGTGGCACAATCCCCCCTCCCTTCTCTTTGCTTCCATAAAGTGGAGTTCACTGTGTACTTCTTCCACTGTGTACTTTTACCTTGATGTACTGTGGCAACTGGCCAAGCAAACGTAGATAGAAATTTCTGAAACCACGAGCCAAAATATTTCCATTTTCTAAAGTATTTATGTCAAGCATTTTGTCACAAAGATGGAAAGCTCACTAACACAGAGAACCGAGGCCTCTGAAAATGTCTGACATCAGTGCTCTGAAGCGCTCTTCCCATAGACCAAGGATAACAGCTGTTTCCAGCAAGAAACAGTGTGTGTGAACTGACACTGGGGAATATCCTGCCCCCCCACAGCTGATCTGTGTCATTCCTGTGCCCCTTTTCTTGTATGTACACTCCCCCATTCCCACTATGGGAGTAGCTGCTTTCTAAATAAGGCACAATTCCTTCACTTGAGACACTGGTCTCGTCCCTGGCAGCATGGGCAGGAACACCAATGTGTTGTTTTTTGCCATCTGAGAAGCAACAAGAAAGTTAGTAGAAAGGCGTATCAGGGATGACATGAGAATTACAGGAGTCATGTTCAGTTATTGGAGTTACCCTTTGGAGCCTTTTCCAAGTAAATAGAAGTCTCTTCTCAGGTCTTTTAGCCGCAGACCATGTTTAATTCCTTGGAGCAGGAGCAGCAACACCTACCGTCCAGCTTAGGGTAAGGCTGAGATGTGCATCTAGGCTTCTTGCCACCCAGCAGGAGGGAGGGGCACGTGCTCAGATGCTAAGCTTCCTGTGAACCAAAGACAGAAGGCCACACCGTGGGGAGCCAATGGTAAAACAGAACACAAATGGTTTCAGAATTAAGACTATTTTAATTTCATTTATTTATTTATAGTGTGTTTGTTTGCACGCACGCATGTGCCCAATCCTGTGTTCATGTAGAAGTTCCTCTAACATTCTCCACCATGCTTTCTTTGAGACAGGATCTCTCACTAAACTGAAGTTGCATCTTTGGCTAGAATGGCTGGCTAGTGGCTCCTGGGATCTGTCCATCTCATCCCCAGCACTGGGGTTAGAACAGCTCCCTCACTAGGCTTTCATGTAGATGGGAATCCAAATTCAAGTTCCATTTGCTCAGCAAGCACTTCACTGACTGAGCCATCTTCATGGCTCCTATTTTCTTTGTATTTTAAAAATAATTTTTATTGTGTGTATTTCAGGATTACAATGGGATGCTATTGTAAGGTAGTAAAATACTGTAACGGTTATCAAGGTAAAGTAGATCATATTTTATCATCTCAATTACTTTTGTGTGAATGTGTTAAGACCAGCTAAATTTTATTTATTTAACAAAAATTTAGTTCAATATAGTTTTATGAACTCTAGCCTTGCAGTTGTATTTTCCAACTCTGTATCTGTTCACTCTACACATCTGCTGTCCACATCTTTTAAATGAACACCTTCCTATTTCCTCTGGGGCTCTGCCCACCACTATTGATGCTATTTTAGATTCCATGTAT
Source organism: Pachyuromys duprasi (assembly GCA_028658305.1). NCBI lineage: Eukaryota > Metazoa > Chordata > Mammalia > Rodentia > Muridae > Pachyuromys > Pachyuromys duprasi. The sequence goes on along the minus strand of JAQQSO010003880.1, from coordinate 8,041 downwards.
AGCTTCAATTGCATAGTGTTTTCCTTTCTTTGTCTAGCTTATTCCATTTAGCATGACTCTGAGTCCATCCACGTTGCAGCAAATGCAGGATGTCTTTCCTTATTGAGGCTGAATAGCAGCCCATGTTATACATGTACCAGAGTTCATTTATCTACGCATCTACATCCTCAATGTCCATGGTAATATTGTTTATAATAGTCATGGTTTGGAAACAAGCTAACCACTGACTTTATACTTTTCTCCCCTGCTTCTTTGTGGCTCTCCATTCTCTACCACATTTTCCTACTATCTGCTTAGTTCCTTGTATTATTAGATTCCTATGGTTATCATAAGAAATGGAGTGGCTCAAACAAAATAGATGTTAATTCCCCACCATTCTGGAGGCTAGAAGCTCTATTTAAGATGCTGCAGGTCATGCTTCCCTTGAAACTTAAAGGGAAAATCTGCTTTGCCCCTTCCAGTTGCTGGTGATTTACTATGGCTCCTTGGAACTCCTTGGGTGGCAGCTGCAATATCTGCCTCCTTCATTCTATTACCTACACCTTTCAGAATTCTGGCAAGGTAAAGTCAGCTCACCAGAAAAGCAAAGAAGATGGGCGTCAATCTCTTTTGACCCTGTCCTGAGAAGCTGGATGGCAGTTGCAATTGTAATGAGTTCATTCTTTGTTGTTTGTAATCTAGGAAATAGAAACCTGTCTATCATTTATCTATGTTTAACTTGTTCATCTTAAATTTTTATGCATCCTGAATAGGCGGAAATATAGATGTGATTCTGCCAGTAATTCCAAACTGTTAAGAGTCATTTGGAAGGCTGAAATGCAAGGCATCTTCTAGATTTTTCAGATGACAAGCCATGCTCATCTCCTGTGACTTTTCAAGCCCCCAGGAATCTGCTGACAAGGGAAGCAGAGATTCTAAGAACACAATTTCAAAGCAGAAGAAGGTGGCTCACTCATAGTATCAATGTGATCCAAAGGGTGGGAGAACCGTGTGTCCTCTGTGAACCTGACCCTACTTACATTCTCCTATAACCTAACATCAATTGGAATGGTGACAGGTGACCAAGATCCCGAGGAGCACAGTATGTGAGGTCTGGTGATACAGGCTCCACTCTGAGCTTTTGGCTGAGGAGCTCAGTAATATGACCTTAGGTAGGGCATCTGACCCCCTCTATCTCTTCTATCTCCAGCTTCCCATCTCTGAAACAAAGGTAATAATCCTGAGCGTTGCTCCAAGGATTACACAAAATGTGCAGGACATTAGACACGGAGGTAGGCACATACTGTCATCAGATGGTGGATTAATATTATATCTCTTCCCAATTTCATTTCTGCTTTGCTATTACAGTTAATACGAGTGGTTTCTAAGCTATTAAAAAGCAATAAAAGTAGCAATACCAAAGCAGTGAGAAGAAGTCGTGTTTTTATAATAGAGATCCTGAATTCTGTTTGGATCTAGTTCAACAGAATCAGAGAATGACAGCACCAGCTCCTGCTCCTGCCCCCGGGGTTCTGTCCATTGTAGCAGAAATTGTAGGACTACCGAGCAATGAAGCATAAATTATACTGACCTGTGGGGGGAAAAACAACTCAGAATAAATGGACCACAAAATAACAACACTCAGCTCCCTCTGTCCTTTCCTCTGTCCCTTTCTTCTTCCCCCTTTCTTCCTTCTTTCCCCCTCTCTTCCCTAACCTCCCCACCCCTCTGGTAACTTCCACGAGGCTGTGGACTGTGAATCAATCAGGATGTCAAACTGTAGCCGAAACATAATCCCCAGCAATACCATTGATTGTCCCAAGTGATCGATTGTTAGACTCCTTGATTAAGGGCCAGGACAGTAGTCGTGTAAATAGTTTGTGTCCACTGAGGCCTGGGTCTATGTCAATTTCTTAGGCTCCCATACAAAGGAAGAATGTAATATTAGAGCCTAAACCAAGTGTTGGGAAATTAAAGCTTCCCGTGGGGGTGGAAGGAAAACAGCAACATTTGTGACAACTTGTATTACAGTCTCCTGAGAGAAATTACCAACATGAACGACATCTGAATCTGAATTCTAATACTGGGCTTACAACATGATTTCTGACAAGCAAATAACAGTTATTTTATGGTGCAGTGGGTAGAACTTCAAACAGGAATTCCCTTGGCTTGGATTTTGATGTCAGATTTTGCTGTCTTGTTCTTTTTGTAATTCTAGGTTAACTCTGCTGTTTTTAAAGATTCCTAAGCTAAAAAAAAAAGAAAGAATAATTTCTTCCAAACAAATACATGAATATGAAGCTTTAATCTTATTAATATTCTGTGTCTATACAGGATATAATGTACACATATATCATGTAGAAAATCATTTCATCAATTATTTTTTTCCTTATAAGGCATAAAAATTTTAGGTTAGACACCTATTGGGTGAAAAACAGGATTGGTAAAGGAACTTTGTAACATTTTTAAAAATTTAAATATAAATGCCTTAGTATGCACTAAAATGTTTAAAGTGTCACTGAAAGTCTAATAAATGGCAATTTCTGGATCTGGGGTAGGCAGACCCCTATGATCCTTTGATATTTCCACCCCTGATTCATTCTAGCAAAGTTATTTCTCCTGAATAGTAATCTGGGTCCCCAAGTAACTGAACTATCACTTCATGATGCAGTTATTTGGTGATGGTGAGAAATCCTTGAAGACAGAATTACAGTCCCAAACATTTAACTGTAGTTAATTGAAAGAGAGGTTGTTCCAAGTGGCCTTGGCATGGTCAGATGGTCTCTGTACAAAGGTTTAAAGATCAGAGATGGAAGGAATCAGAGGCTCTCTCACCAAGTCCTGCAGTTTCCAGGAAACGAAGTTAAAAGAGGATCCCAAGCATCAGAGGAGACTCAGCTTATGCCAATACCTTGTGAGATCCTCAACAGAGGACCCAGGTACTTTGTGCTTTAATCCCTTCCTACCTAAAGAGCTCGAAGTCATAATTGAGCTCCCTTTTGATTCTAAGGTGACACTCATAAACCACAAAGATTAAACAAGGTCATATTTGAGGGAACAATTATTCATCCCACCACAAACCATTCTCTGGCTCTTTCAACTTCATGCCCTTCTCATATTTAAAATATGTCAAATTGAGGTTCCCCAAGTCTAGGTCATTTGGAATGATGCTCTGATGCTGAGATGACTCTGGGTATTTCCTGGTTTGCATACTGGGCACCTTTGCTCCCCAAAGGTCTGTGTGCTGAAAGCTTTCTCCCTAGTGAGGCACTCTTGGAAATGCTGTGGACCTTTAGAAAGTGGGGTCTCACAGGAGATCCTCACATCACTGATAAGTGCTTTAAAGGGAACTGTAGAGCCCAGTTCTCTTTCTGCTGGTTTTTTTTTTCCTGGATTAAGATGTAAGCCGTTTGTTCTAATCTATACACCTTATTCTCCAACACTCTTGCCAGGATCTGACAGCAATGAATCCAAACTCAGATTGGCACATTGAAAACTATGAATTAAATTAATCTTGTTATAAGTCAACTGCTGCAGGCATGTCATTGAAGTAATGCATTTCTGACTAAGAGAGCAGTGACGGTGGTGAGACAGGCAAACTCCGAACTGTCTATGTCCTATTGAGGAATGGAACCCTACCTAATTCCCAGTGTGGCTGCTGAAAGCATTGGCTGAGAGCTTGTTGGCTAAGACACGCATTTGTCAGTGCCCTGATGTTTTGTTTTGTTTTTTTTCTGATGTCTTAGAAAGCAACTGAGGTCAAGCAGTGTTGTTCTGAGTATCTGTTTTAACTTCTTGGAGAGTTGCTGAGACCCATTCATACCAGGTTCCAAGAGTCTATTCTTAGAACTTAATTATCAGGTCTTTATGAATTGATGTCTCTGGAAGGCTTTGCAGGTTCCAAGAGTCTATTCTTAGAACTTAATTATCAGGTCTTTATGAATTGATGTCTCTGGAAGGCTTTGCCTCTTTGCTGTTCTTTGCACAACACTAGATACTTCAGCAGCAGCAGGAGTGTTGTGTGATGCCAAAGATCACTGCATATCTAACTTGATACTCTGCCTGTGGTTTGCTTGTTTTATTTGCAAACAATCAAATAGTCAATGATTGCTTACTGTAGCAAATGGTTATTAAGACAAGGCTGGGTTCACTATTATTATAAGGGTGAGATGCTTATGTAGTCATCATCTTCTACTTTGTCAGGGTCTTGGTGCATTTCAGAGGTAAATCCAAGACTTACAGAGGCTTGGATTCTGACTTGGGGCAGGTTTTTCATTGTGAGACTTTTTTTGGAGTGGGTAGGAGCCAAGATGTAGTTGCACAGAACCAGTAGATACACCAAAGTCAGAATGAGAATCAAGAGTATGGAGATATTAGGGAGCAAACAAGTATTTTCATTGCTCAATGCTGTCTATGAAGAGTGAGTGATTTAAGTGGATTTCATAAAAAGCTTCCAAAATAAACAACAAGTTATTTGCAACCTTTATCTTCCTGAAGAATATTTTTTCCTGAATAAGTGGGGTCAAGTTGATGAAGACAGTGGCATGGTAAAGTTGCTGTGGCATTGACTGGAACTGTAGATACAGATGGCTTGGTTTTCACAACAAATATTTTACTCAGAGGTGGTGAGAAAATAATGATGAACAGAGGGGGTATGAAGATAAGAGTCCACTATGGGAATAGCTTCCTTTGTAAACAGTAATAAAAGTTGCTCTGACAAATGAAAGGGTCGAGAGATTAAAACGTGGGCTTGACACAAGTGTTGATTACGGTGCAGAGGGCAGAGCGTCCATCAAGAAATCCTGAGACTTAGCTTTCTATGCAGGCCTCCACTGACTTGTTCTTTGTATAATTCCAGGTAACCCTGCCTTTTCTCGAAGATAGCTAATTCGTAAGAATGATTTTTATACAGTATGCCACAGGGCCTCAAGGTTAAGGCAGGAGCACTGCAAAAATGAATAAACAAACAGAAAACGAAAGGAAAAGAATTCATCAAGCACTCTCCAATTTTTTTTACAGATACGGCAAACAGCCACCGAAGTAAATCAGTCATATTATCCAGGATGCATAAAAATCAGAATACTCTGCCGTGGGAAGGAGGGGGCATGGGTTACTTGAGGATGCCAGTGATGCACTGTTCCTTTATCAGTGTTTTTAATTATGCGAGTGTTGGCATCAGGACCATTCTTAAACTGTGCGTGTGCATTTTTCAGTTTTTCTGTTTACATTTCGCAATAAAAATATGGATAACACAGCCAACATAGTATGCTATCATCTGCTGAGTGCTGTGAAAGGAAGAGCTAAAAGAACAGTGGAAATTGCTACAATATTTTATGGCACATTGAAAGTTAACGTGGAAGGCAAAACTGTGCTTCTGGTCAAAATTTCTTAAAATCTAGTAAAATGGCACGCTATAGTTGTTACACATACTAAAACATGTCTTACTAAATCCAACAAAAAGCATAGAATTCAATTTTCATAGTTTTATAACATGACATTACCCCATATAACAGCCCAAAAGAGCAATGATGATAATCATGGTGAGGATGATATAATTGAAACCAAAGAGGTACCAGTGATAATTAAGAAATAGGGAAGCTGGAAAAAGTTATCCCGAGTGAGGTAACTCTAAAAAAAACTCACAGTATGTATTCTCTTACTTGTGAATGCTAGCTTTTGTTAATAGTCATGCTGCAATCCTTATAACTACAGAGGTTAGATATACACTAATGAAAACAACTTTTAAAGAAAACCATGAGGAAGGAAAAAAAATCATCCAGAACAGAGTTAAACAGAGGGGCGGGGGGAGAGGAGAGGGACAGAGAGAAAAAGGGAATTTCATTGACCAATTTGGTAGTTACTTGAAGACAGAATTCTCTGGACCCTACGCGCAGCCCATGTGAATATTAGGTAAGATGGTTTAATTACCACAATCACAAAACTGAATCTCGCCCTACTGTTTTTCATCCTGAGTCCATGCTTACATTTCATCAGCTGTCTCATTGGGACCCTTTCTATGTGCTTTTGAGGGACCGTTCAGATTACGCTTCTATTTGTTGTCATGTCTCGCTGATGCCTTAAATCTGGATGACTCCTGAGATTTTGTTCCCCTTAGCTGCAATTCTTTAGAACAGTATGGGGTGGTCAATTTGGGTGTGCCTGTTTTCTCATAAGTGGAAAGTGAGTGTACTTTGACAGGCACTTCAGATGTGCCAGCCGGTCCACACTTGTGAGTTGAAGCCGAGTTCTTGTCAATGTGTTTGGTCTATGCCAATGCTGACCTGTTTCATTTGAGCTGATTCCACTTCCTGGATCCACTATTCACCTGGAACATCCTCAACAAACAAAAATAAAAGTGAAGCACAGAACTCACGTTACCCAAGTCAGAAGCATGTCATCACGATATGGTAGTCTCAGCAACTCTGCCTTGATTTGTTGAGGAAGCTTATGAGAGGATGGATTAAGTCATTGCCGTAGAGGTGCGGTGACAGTGAGTTTGTGCCAATACAATCTCTCGCTGGAGGACTTAGGTGACTAGCTTCCTGGTTTGGGCAGTGTCTTGGATTAAATGAGTTAGTTTAAGTGATTGTATTAGTTGGATTGAGACCACTTTGGATACCTTCAAAGAGAAGAATATCCAACATAGGTATAAGGAAATCAGCACTGTCTAGGAGACATGAAAAGAATCCAGCCATATACCCTCGTAGTTTTTATTTCAGCCACGGTGTCTACCTCAAGAAGAAAGCGGAGAAAGAGGAACTGAGATTGACACCAGTACTGGGATGTGAGGTCATCTTCATTAATTGTCATTTTTAAGTCATTTGTCAATGGATGTTTTCACTGCCCTAACGTCTGGAGTTAAAGAACTTGTGAGCTGTCTGAGGTTAACTGTACTCATCCGCTGTAATCCAGAGCCTCCACATTACAGTAGCTGAGGCAGCACTTCTTGGAGTTTACAAGTCTAACAAATTAAAATATGAAACAACTAATTAAATTTAAGTTCACATAAACAAAAAGTAATTTTCAAACAGAAGTATGTCTCAGATTCTGAGTGATGACTTTAGTTACCCATCCTACTCAAAGCAAACTCTCCCGTCTTGCTTTCTTGTGCACCCTCATCATGCCCAGCTATTCTGTGGAGTCCTCAAGCATTCATCTTACAAAAAACCTCTCTACAGTCCTAACTGAAAAGGCATTCCCGTGAGTCATGGGTGTCCATACTTGGAGGACATGAAAGTCTGGGGGACTGCCCGAGACAGCACTGTAACCTGAGCCCCCGAGGCTGCTCAGCAGCAAGAGAATACAGGAACGCATTAAAAAAATCAGACATGGATTATTTGGTTTCTTGCTTTTTAACTTCTTGAGTTCTTTATATATACTGGATATTAGCCCTCTGTCAGAAGTAGGATTAGTAATGATCCTTTCCCAATCCTGTCGTTTCGTTCGGATGACAGTGTCCTTTGCTTTACAGAAGCTTTTCAGCTTCATGAGGTCCCACTTGTTGATTGTTGATCTTAGAGCCTGTGCTGTTGGTGTTCTATTCAGGAAGTAGTCTCCTGTGCCAATGAGTTCTAGGGTCTTCCCCAGTTTTTCTTCTAACCGGTTTAGTGTGTCTGGTTTTATGTTGAGATCTTTGATCCACTTGGACTTTAGCTTTGTGCAAGGTGATAAATATGGATCTATTTTCATTTTTCTGCATACAGCACCATTTGTTGAAGATGCTGTCTTTTTTCCATTGAATGGTTTTGGCTTCTTTGGCAAAAATCAAGTTTCCATAGGTGTGTGGGTTCATTTCTGGGATGGGGTATGGAGCTAAAATGAGAACTGACTGTAGAGGATTATAGAATGGCAGAAAAACACTTAAAGAAATGCTCAACATCCTTAGCCATCAGGGAGATGCAAATCAAAACGACTCTGAGATTTCACCTTACACCCTCCAGAATAGCTAAGATCAAAAACTCTAGTGACAACGCATGCTGGAGAGGTTGTGGAGAAAGAGGAACCCTCCTCCATTGCTGGTGGGAATGCAAACTTGTACAACCACTCTGGAAATCAATTTGGC
>JAQQSO010003879.1:0-13218 GCA_028658305.1 Pachyuromys duprasi | reverse complement strand
GTCCTTGTTGTGTACTTGAGCATCTTTTGGATATATGCCTAAGAGTGATATAGCTGGGTCTTGAGGAATCACTATTCCTAATTTTCTAAGAAAGCACCACATTGATTTCCAGAGTGGTTGTACAAGTTTGCGTTCCCACCAGCAATGGAGCAGGGTTCCTCTTTCTCCACAACCTCTCCAGCATGTGTTGTCACTTGAGTTTTTGATCTTAGCCATTCTGGTGGATGTAAGGTGAGATCTCAGGGTCATTTTCATTTGCATTTCCCTGGTGGCAGTTTAGTATTTTTTAATGGGATTCCTAAATGTGTGAATAGGTGTTTCTCTTCAACTATATCTGTTTCTTGTGCCTTTTCTTAGTCTCATTTCATTCTATTTGTTTGTTTTGTCCTATATCAGTGTGTTAGTTTTTGGTTCCTCTTATTATGTTTATTTTACTTATTATATTCATTTTACTTGCCTTATAAAACTGTTTTCTAATAAGAGAGGGAAAGGAGATGGTCCTATATGGAAAGGTATTTGGAGAGGAAATAGAAGGAGATGAGTGAATCAAACCAAAGTAAAGTTGTATTATTTTTCAAAAACCTATTTTCAGAAAAAGGAAAGACATGGTACTTATGTTCCTATAAAGAAATCCTCATCATGTTCTTATAAACAACTGTAAGGAAACACATTGTGTTTTAGAAAAAGACATGAAATTATTAGAAGGGAAGGACAGAGAATGGGTGATAGTTGGGAAAAGAAGGAAATACCAGAAATTGGAGAGGGATAAAACAATGCAATCATATGTGAAATAAGTGTTTGAATGCCATTATAAATATGTGATAAAATGTCGTGATAATACCACCTTCATGTATAACTAATAAATTTCAATGCAAAACTTAAAAAAAATGATGTATTAAGAGATTGAGAAAATTTTATACCCAAGACAGATACCTAACTCAGTTTACACATTTAGAATTAATTCAATGCTTGTTATAAAGTCCAGCAAAACAAGTCAGTTGATACCTTCTTGGAGCATGTCCAAAGGGAAGGAGCTCCTGAGAGGCTGCCATAGTCCATCATGTGACCCTCTCATGCACATATAGGAAGTGCTAGGCAAACTCAGTGCTCTTAACAATAAAAGAAAACATGAAGTTGGGTGTGGGAAAAGGGAGAGTTTGGAGAGGAGGGAATTAATGGTGGATCTTTTAAGAAACATCATATGTTTGCATGAGACTATCAGATAATAATAAATGCAAAAATACTTTCCATAATAACCAGGTAGAATCTTAAATATATTTCACCTCCCTCTAACCACTCCCTTTTCCTTCATCCCTCCTTCCACTCTTTCCTTTTCTGTCTACATTTGTAAGCTAAACCATTATTTTCCAAAATGTGAAACCATACATGGAATCCATTTTATAACATCATAGCCTGTTAAAATACTACCAACTCGAAATGAACTAATTAGTTATCCTAATGACATGAGGTTTGCAAAGCTTAAACTTAGTAAAGAAAAATTCCCTGTTTTTAAATTCTCTCATACAATCCATCATGTCTAGAGTTTCCCTTACCTCAATTCCTCCCAGGCCCCTCCACAAATCTACCCTATCCCTCAGATTCCTTAATCTTTTCTGTAAAAAGCAGGCCTCCAAGAGACAACAACCAAACTCAACAAAACAAGATACAGTAAGACAAGGGAAAAGCCTTGAAGCTTGACAAGGCAATCCAGTAGGAAGAAAAATCTTTAAAGAGCAGGCAAAGGAGTCAGAGACACCCCAGCTCCCATTGTTAGGAGGTCCCACCAAAACCCCAATCTAACAACCATAACATATACACAGAGGACATGGTACAGATCCATGCAGGCCCCATGGTTGCTATTTCAGAGTCTGTGATCCCATGTGAGCCCTGCTTATTTGACTTAGTGGGCTATGATCTCCTAACTCACTGATGTCTAAGGAAGGGACATGATAGAGACCTCCAATTCAGACTTCCATTCGGCATGTTTGGCTGAGGGGCCTCTGCACCTGCTCCCATCTGCTGCCAGAGAAATCCTCTTTGATACCAATATATGAGTATAGCAGCATATCATTAGAAAATATTTATGTATGTGTGTGTGTGTGTGTATTTTTTTGCCAATTGTTTTTGGTTCTACTCTAGGTCTCTAAGCTATTAAGACTAGTTCCTGTCCATCCATCAGTATTAGGCTTGGGCTTCCTCTCCTGTTTGGGGCCTCAAATTTTGTTAGAACAAACATTGATCAGCAATCTGACAAGTTTTATGCCACCATTGTAGCACCAGCACATCTTGCAGGCAAGACAGATTATAAGCCACAGGTTTTGTAACCAGTTTGGTGTCCAGGTTTCTCTTTCTGTAGGCTGCAGAGTAATTTCTTACACTAAAGTATAGCTAGACACACCACACTGCTCTTGCTTGCCTTCCTTATTATGTAGGATTTTATTCCTATATTCTGAGTAAAATTTACCGTTCCTAATGTCTGGGTGTGGATCTCTGCATCTGTTCCCGTCAGCTGCTGGAGGAAGCTTCACTGAAGACATTTGGACTAGGCACCAGTCTATTAAAACAGCAGAATATTATAATCAATCACATTTTTTACTTTTTCTCAGTCATGTTTGGTTCTATCTTAAGTCTCTGAGATATCCAGCTTCCCATTTCTGGTCATTTAGGCAGTGTCAGCCACGGGCTATCTCTTGTGGGTTGGGCCTAAAGTTGACCAGTTAAGGGTTGGCCACTCCCACAAGCCCTTAGACACTATTGGTCCAGCATGGGGAACCCTGTGGAATAGAGGGAAAAAGGATTATAAAATATAGAAGGGTTGAAAACAGCAGGATAAAAAACTCCACAGAATCAACTAAGCAGGACTCAAGGGTCTCACAGAGGCTGAAGCAACATCCATGGAACTCCATGGGTCAGCACCATATCCTCTGTATACATGCTGTGTTTTTTTAGTTTGGGACATTTGTGGGACTTCTAACAGTGGGAATGTGGATGTCTCTGATTCTTTTGATTGGTGTTAGGACCATTTTCCTTCTACTAGGTTGCCTCTGTCCTTCCTTGATATGAGGGTTCATTCCTAGTCTTACTGAATCTTGCTATGCTGAATTACATTGATATCACTGGAAAGCCGTTCTTTTCTGAAGGAAAATAGAGGAGCTTTGGATTTGGGAAGAAGAGAGGTGTTGGGGGCCTGGTGGAAAGTGAGGCTTTGGTTGGGATGTATTTTATGAAAAAAGAATTAATTTTAAAAAAAGAAATAAAAGAAATAAATTAAACCTCCCCCCCTTAAATCACTTACCGGTTATTTGACCACAGAATTATAATTGTAAGCAATAGTGCACTAAGTCACAAAATTATATACATAATTTCTCTTAGTATTTATGCCTAATAACATAATAATAACAAACAATAGAATTATTGCAGAATTGGTGAAAGTTTAAAATAAAGTTAATGCACTTATTGAGTCTTTATCTGAGGCTACAGTCCTGAGACAAGTATTTTGAAATAAATGAAGCTTAAGTGATTTTAAATAGCTAAAACCTTGAGGTTAAATTCCTGTACTAAAGGCCTCATGATACAATGACACAGACAGAATATATGAGGATCTGGTTAAATTCAAGCAATGTGGTCATACCTCTGTTTTACAGTGTGTCATCATTTACAGTTTCAATCTCACATCCCGGCTGACTTTTATATAAGTGTCTCTTCTGATTTATAGTCCTAAATATGTTACAAATATCTATTTATTTTTCATGAAGTATTCTTTTACACACCAATATGAAACCTTTCATTTGGGGACAGAGTAGTATACCAAATTAGAAAATTTTACCTTATGAGTCCACTTTAAACACATCTTTCCATGTTTCTTTTAAACTTTTTATAAAATCTAACCCCAGTATAGGCAGGGTTTCTGAACAGATTTACAGGGTTCATGTACCTGTAATCTATGACTACTGCCACTAGGTGGCAATCTTGTTGTAATTGCCATAAATGCTTTCCATACCGCCCAAAATACTCAAAATAAAAAGTCAAGCATTAAAATATATTACTATCAAAAATACAACTTTAATTATTTTATATTCTTATTTTGAACCATTTAAGATATTAACGGCACTATGCTAAGAACACTTTATTGTCTTTTTAAAAATTTCATTTATAGTCTCGTCACAGCTCTCATCCTTCTTTCCTCCTAGTCCCGCCCTCATGCTTCCCTCCCTTCCATTCCCTCCTCTTTTCTCCTCTCAGAAGGAGCATCCCCTAAGAGATACCCACCAACCCTGACACCACAAATCACGGAAGGACTAAACTTACCTTCTTCCACTGTGGCCAGACAAGGCAGCCCAAGCTAGATGAAAGGGATCCAAAGGCACAAAAAAGAGTCAAAGACAGCCCCCCCTCCAATTGTTAGAGCACCCACAAAAAGTACAAGTTGCATCTTTGTTACATGTATGTAGGGGGCCTATGACCTGCCCATGCTCATTCTTTGTTTGGTGGTTCAGTTGCTGTGAGCCTCCATGGGCCCAAGTGAGTTGACTCTGTAGATCTTGCGTCCTTGACCCTCCAGCTCCCTCAATCCTTCTTTCCACTCTTCCACAGCACTCCCGGAACTCCTCCTCTTGTTTGGCTGTGGGTCTCTGCCTCTTTTTCCATCAGCTCCTGAATGAAACATCAGAGAAGCGAGCTGTGCTAGGCTCCTGTCTGCAAGCATAGCATGGTATCATTAACAGTGTCAGAGGGTGACTCTCCCCGATGGATTGGGTCTCAAGTTGAGCCAGTCATTGCTTTGCCTCCTTCTGGATCTTTGCTCCATCTCCATACCTAAACTTCTTGTAAGCAAGACACTTACTCATTTTCCCTTTAATATTTAAAAAATGGCATTGTGATATAATTGCATTATTTCCTACTATTTTCTTTTGCCCTCCCCTTATGAAACCTTCATTTTCTTCTTTCTTTCTCAAATTCACAACCTCTTTTAATTGTCATTGCATATATATATATATATATATATATGTGTGTGTGTGTGTGTGTGTGTGTGTGTGTGTGTGTGTGTATTTGTTTGTATGTGTGTACATTCATGCATGTGTATGTGTTCTTGCATGCATACTCATGGAGTATGCATGCAAGAACACATACACAGCTTGCATAAGGTTAGTAGTATGCACATTTTTAGGGCTGACTATTTTGTACAGGATAAGCAAGTATGTCATACAATATGTTCTTTTCTACAGAACACTGAACATGCAATCGTGTTATTAATCATAAATGGTAAATAGTATGCATTTATCTTACTAATGAGTATTAAGTTTGCTCAAAGTGATGGAACCACAATAGTAGTGCTGGCCATCTAAGCCATATTCTATGATTAATCACCTTCCTCTATTAATGGTTTCTTTAGAACAGGACCTACAAAGATTTTATTTGCTAACAAAATTAAACATCTTGTGGATGCCCTGCATCATAATGTAGTGATTAGTTTTAATAGTCAGAATGACAAAAACTAATATCTAAGAAGTCCTCTAAGGCTGTAAGGAATTTTTAACTTATGCTAATAAATGTGGAAACACCCCTGGCACTGACTGTAGGTAGCACCCTTTCCTGCACTGGACCTGGGACTGAATTACAAGGAGAGAAAAAACTGAGCAAAAGCATGCTTGCATTGTTCGTTTTTTTCTGATTTCAGACATTGAAATTCAACCAGCTTCCTCTTGTTCCTAGTATTGTGCTTTCTGTGTCATGAAGGAACCTGGAACTATGAGTTAAAATAACCCCTTAAATTTCTCCTATTGGGCCATTTTATCAAAAATAGCAGAAAATGACTTAAGGCATAAAATGGTTTTATATTTTATTCATTACTTTGATATTAAAATTCATAAAACTTACTAGACATGTTATGGGTATTCTCAAAATTACCCATAAAACATATTTAAAGACATTTATAAGAATCATTTAACTCTGTCTTCATCCAGTTGGGACACCTGGTCTAATATGTATGTAAAATCCTTAAAAGACTTTTATATAATTTTATTTGTTTAAAACATTAAAGGAATAATTTGATTTTGTCTACAATGAGCACTAATATGTATTTCATCCAAATGCATGTTCCAGGTGATAATAGCATTATTGGGTATTTTATAAGCTTGCAGTAGGGTGGAATATTTGTGCATGTTAAAGAATCACCAGGGAAGAAACAGCACAAGTAAAGTCGCATGTATGCAAATTAAATCAAGAGGCTCAGACTTGATAAATATGAATAAAAATGAAATTATACTGCAATAAGATGTCCTGTCCTTGTTTAGCAAACATAATTATTCAGTGAGAAACTTAAAATACCTACATAAATGGAGGCATACAACACATCTATAGTTTGTAAAAATCAAAATTATTAACATCTTTTTCCACATTGTTAGTGGTATAAATACAACCCCAAGTCTACTCAGTTATACTTTTTTAAATGACTGGTTTCTTCTCAAATGGGAGGAAATGATCCATTAAAGAATGCTATGACTGCCTTAAGAACTACAAATTTGAAGATACAGTCACATAATTACAACACTGCCTATCAATCAAGAGGAAAGGGAATTGCATAAATATACAGGTGCAAGTTATTCATGTGAGAGAACCCACAAATGAGTGCGCATATAATCTCAAGTAGTCTTTCAACAAATAAGTTATAGAATTTCAGAATCAAAAATCATTGCTCATCAATAGACTGGTTGATAGAATTGAATATCTGGAGTAGAAAAATGTGAAGTTTTTACTTATATCACATAATCTTCAAAATATTTTAATGGATTATAGACTAAAATAGTAATTACAATCAAAAGAGTCAAGTATATAATAAATTGTCAATTTTTATAATAGCCTGATGAAATGTTTATATTTTTGAGAAGACAGAAAACATAGTAAATACATGTATAAAAAAGAAAAGTGTGATAACTTCATTAAATAGAAAAGTTAAGTTCATCCAAAGGTAAAATAAAGATGAAGAAAAGGCAAGGCACATACAGAGAGAAATCTTAATATATCTGTCCAAATCATTTATCCAGAATGGCAGGATAGTCCTGTAACTACACGGTGTGAAAGGCAACTGGCTCAAAGCCTGGAAAATAATTGAGTTGTCAAGGAGCACAATAAAGAGAACTCAGAATCATGATCATAAGAGAAATGTCAATAATACTGCATCGTAAAACCCCACCATTGTAGAACACACAGATTTAAACACTGACAAATCAAATGTTGGCAGTTATATGGACCCAACAGAACATAGACAGAATCTTGACTCGACAGTTCCATGTAATATAACCAGAAGTCATTTTTCAGTAAAGCTTCAACCTTGCTCCACAGACAGGTATAGAGGAATTTTAAACAAGCAACATTGCTTCTCTGACAAGGGATCACATCCAAAAGCCTTCTAAGTCTATGTAAACTATCTGTAATACAGGCATACTCTTAGTACACACCTTTAATTCCTTTGGTTGGAATACATACATGCCTTTAGTACACTCCTTTAATCCCCCAAAATAATGTCTAATTGAGGGGTAGACAAAGTGAAAAATAAGAGAAAGATCTGAGAGAATTAATCGGAGATAGAATATGCCCAACCAACTCTCATGAGGACACACAGGAAGGAGGGACTACTTACAAGCAGTGCAGGAGAGAGAGGGGAGTTGAATTTGGTGCAGTTTAGTTGAGTTCAGTTGTGTCTGTGTAGTTCCTTTAAGTTCAAGCAGTCAGTGCAGTCAGTGAAGTTTAGTTCATGGAGTTCAGACAGAAAGAGTTCAGAAAAAAAAAACTAGAAAAGGGGAGATTATGTAACAGTAAGTCTCAGACGCTGAAACATTTAGGCCTAGGTTAGTAGATAGAGGCTGGAAGCTGAAGCCTTCAAGGTCTTGGTGTATGGATAACTAGATTGTACAGAAGCTAAAAGCTTCCAGGCCAAGGCCTAGGGATAGTTAGATAGAAATGCTTTGGGTTAAGTCCAAGCCATGTATTATTAAAGCTTGGATAAGGCTCTCATCTCATTCATTCATCTGAGGAAAAAAAGCAACATTTACATTAGGCATTCAATTCCTGGGCATATAAAAACAGTTATTGTCTATCCACAGAAAGTAGGCCAGATGGCTCAGAGACTTAGGATAGACTCAAACATGACCAGCAAAACAAAAACAAACAAACAAGTCCTCGAAATGATTCTTAATAATATTTTGCTCTACTCTTAGACAGGAATCTAGCATAATCATCATCAGAGAAGTTTCATCCAGCAGCTGATACAAACAGATGCAGACTCATAGCCAACCATCAGGCAAAGCTTGGGGAATTCTGAAAACTCAATGCATCAATCAATCTAGACACATAAGTGACTCACAGTAACTGAACTGACAATCAAGGAGCCTGCATGAGTCTTCTGCATACATAGTTTGGTTGTATAGCTTGGTCTTTTTGTGGGACTCCTAACAGTGAGAGTAGGCTAGCCCTGACTCGTTTTCCTGCGTTTGAGACCCTTTTTTCTTCCAACGGGTTGCCTAATCTAGTTTTAATACAGAGGAGATACCAAGACTTACTACAACTTGTTATGCCATGTTTAGTTCATATTACTGGGAAGCCTGCCTTTTTCTGAAAGAACAGAAGGAAGAGTGGATAGGGTGTGTGTGAAAGGAGCTGGGAGGGAAGAAGAGTAGGAAAACTGTGGTTGGGATGTGGTATATGAGAGAAGATAAATAAATAATAACAATAATAAAAGAATCTTCCAAACTTCTATTTTTTTCACAGATATGTTACCTTTTCTTTACCTTGTTACTTGAGGCTTCTGGGCCCCCCTTTTATCATTCCTCAGGTTATTTTCTTAAATTGGAAAAAGTTGTAATCAGTAGGGACTTACCTTACAACAGGAGCCTGCAACCCACAGTTTCCTAATATAAACTCATCCTACTTAGTTATCCTTATACCTACACTTAAGTATAGTTCTCAAAACCTTCAGGAAAGAAACTTCTCTTTGCAGTGGGAATTTTTTTTTACAGAGAACTCCAGCAAAACAAAATGGAGAATTTGGAACCCAGTCCAAAGGATATATTTGTATCACACATTTTGTAGCTAAAGCTCCTATTGTGCCTCCTAAGAATGTTAGAAGCTACACATTTAATTCTCACAAACCTGCCTAAGACTATTTGAATGAGGATGATAACAACAAACATACTAAGGAGGAAGAAGGAAAGCTCAGGAAGCTCCAACCCTTGACAAAAACCAGAAACAAACAAAAAAAAAAAGGGGGGGATGCTGAGAATGAGAAAACATTGTCTTCCCCAGGAAAGAGCACAATTGATTATCCAATACGGAATGGTCATCCCTGAAAACATACCTCATACAGACACACACAAACACACACACGTTTAATATATTATGTTATATAGAGATATTTGTATATATCTTTCTATGTAGGAAGGAAAGAAAAGGTGGAAAATAATGAACATATTTTATAATCTCTATTTTTTTAAATACTGAAAGGGAAAAAAAAAGTAAGAGAGAAAAGGCAAGTTCAGAGCTGGTTAATGGGAACCAAATAGAAGCAATGGGACTTTCTTTGAATCCAACATACACATGTTGAATCCAAATGTTCTGTTTTCCAAACAGTAAAAGTACTGACCATCCCCAAAGTCAGGATGACAGACATGTGACAAGTTGAGCTATCAGCCTGAATTTCTAGAGACCACTCTGCAAGAAAAGTCTGTATTGCACCATTTAATCAATAAAACTAAGTGAATTAGTAGTATGTTTAAATCTCAAATTCACATATTTGATCAAAGAAAGCAACATAACACAGTTTATAAAGTATTATTGCATTATGGCATATTCTTGCATAGTCTTGAAATAAGAGCAGCAAGGATTCTGATTAACATTCCCAATCCAGCTGACCGTGTTTGGAAGTTTTAGGCACAGACCTGTGGGTATGCTTGTGAGGGCATTTTCAAAAGATTTACTGAAGACCCACCCTGAATGTAGATGACACCATCTCATGAGCTGACTTGAACACAATAGAAAAGAGAAAGCCAGATGCCTCAATATCCTTATTTTGATTTTTTGCTTAGTCATAATATATATGAACTGAGCAGTCCTGATATGATTTCCTACATTGACTGGCTAAACTGTCAGAAGCTCTGAATCCAAATAATCATTCCTTTTTTTTCTTTAGGTTTTCTATGCCAAATGTGGTCACAATGGTCAGAAGTAACTCATACAATAGGTATTAACTCCACACTATAATTATAAGAACAGAGTTTTAAAATCATTCCTCAAAATGTATACTGCTTTTTTTTTCCTTTGTCTATTTCCTCTCTGGCTTTTGGAAATACCAATAAACTTTAATGTCATTTTCTTTGATGTACTATTCCAACACATGAGTATTATGAAGAAGTTCCCAATGTTTTCTGTTTCTAAATATTGAATAAAATAAAACATAATTACAGTGTCATATTACCAGAGATGAAATATAAGATAAAAAGATGAAATATAAGACAAAATATAAGATAAATATAAGGTAAAAATTAAAACCAAGTTGAGGCTTTCAAAATTCAATATGTCAACGTTTCCAGTCTAGACCAAGAATATATTAAAGCTAAGAGCTTAGAAATTCTAAAACAACACGTAGTGTGGTAAATTCATTATTTCAAAGATTAGTACCTCACTGATGATAGCAATGAAAACAATGTAGAATTGAGACCTTTAAGTAACTGTGGCATCAGACTTTTAGCATAACAACTTTTAGCATAACAAAACCTTGTAAAGATGACTGTTAAAATTATATGTGATGGTAAATATCATATTGAATGAAAAAAAACTATGCTAAATCAAATAACACAATGCAGAACACTATAAATCAACACAGATTAAAAGCAATGGTTATTGGTTTAGGGTAGTATTGTCATTTACCTTTCTGTTTACTCTGCAGGCTGAACCTGTATGTTCTCACTACAGAGGAATTAAACCTCTCTTAATGTCTAGGGGCTACTCAGTACAATTGGTAGGACAAAGAAGATTAGAAAAGCCAAATGAAAGACAGGAAAAGAGGTGTGAGGGGGAAATTACAGCCTGAAAGAAATCAAACATTCACTTGTGGGCATCTTTAATTTCAAATTACATCTAATAAAACAACAACAACAAAAGGAAATTGTCATCAATTAAGGGGTTAAGTGACACACACAAATGTATATGCTCTCTCTTTCTCCCCCACCACCATGCACCACGTGTTCTTTGTATATACACAATTTGCAAGTGAATAGAAATAAACTATTTGCAGTGTAGTTTATTTGTTGCAGTATAGTCTATTTAGTGAGAAAATGTTTTGGAAACTCTACATGAATCATGTATTCAGTTATGATCTTTAGAGTGAACTCACAGGCTCTAAACCTACTCTGTCAGGCAGATGTAAAATGCTTGACTGATAAGAATTATTCTTCCTTACAGTCTATCTCTTGCCTTGCCTTTCCATTCAGGCAAGATATGAAACTGTTTCATTTTATAAGACCAAAATCTGTTTTTATCAACCATTTCCAAATGGCTGAAAAACACATAATTCCACAAAGTTTGTTGGAATAATAACAGATCAAAAAGACAAGAAATGTTTATTTTTTAAAGAATCATTTAAAATGGTTATAATTTAAGAATAATAGAGAATATTCATGTCAAATAATTTAAGGTATATTTGTTTTGTTTCAATGGTCATGAGATGTATAATATACTACAGAATGCTGTTAAAATCTGCAAGTTTATCTAAAGGGGAAGTGGAATATGTTGCAAGTTTATGATTTTCATAGCAGATAATTTTATTAGAAAATATTCATATTCAGTTAATAATTTCTTTAGAGAAGTTCAGGTCACCCAGATCTCATGTTCCATATTCACAGACTGAGCTGTGTGGTTAATACCAACACCCAGAAGGTGAGAGAATATGTCCATAGCTTTACCATTCATGGTCCAATCCTTCCCAGTCACTAGCAATCTTCTTGATGGCTCACACTTCAGTCCTTCTCAGGATTACATTGATGGATACTCTCTAATGATCTTTATGCTCTTTCTCCTGTACTCTTTCTCCAGTGGCTCAAATTAAAGTTTCTATTGTTGGGAGCCAAGAGCAGATCAAAGAGTAGGAATTATCACAGTTACTAACTCAGTAAGAGTGTAGCTTCTTTTATTAAGGCAAAAAGGATACAGTTAAGACTTAGTAAGCAAATATTTCAAGACTTTAATTACATCCAATTTTAATGTTTTCTATTAGTTCTCAAATAGTTACATTAAATGCCACAAGGCTGCATATTAATTTTCCCATAATTATAGGAAAACACATTTGCGTGGATATTTTCTAAGACATTATAAAGAGAAATATAATTTAGTAAAATGAAAGAATGCTTTATGTAAGTTGATTTAAATATACTGATGAGTTTCCTGCTGTGGTTCAAACATTTTAATGCAGCCTTAGCAATGAGAAGAGATAATATTTTACTGTGATTAGATTTTATGGGAAAGAAAATATAGAAGTAAACAAAAACCAAAAAAATCCTTACATCATAAGATACAATACTTCAAACATTTGCATTTTCTATTACATTTTCTTTTCTCAGAAGTTAAAATTGGTATCATGAGAGAAGCTTTCTTCAAATTCCTATTGACCAGGCAATAACATGTCATATTTCATACACATTTGATTTTGTCATATATTTTTGCCTATGATTATACTTTCATTGTTATAGGTACATTGTTGCTAATCAACACATTCAGCACTTATTTCATGTCAATATTCAAGAATGTAAAAATAATTATTGACTATAAATTTCTAGACACGGTAAACTCCAAATGAGCTACATCAATATGTGTCTGAGTAAAGTTCATACTGCAGCTGTATGTTTTTATTCTGAATACTTACAAATTTAAACAAAATATTAATTGCACTAAACCTAAATGAGCTATCACTTGCACAGATGTTTAATAAGTAGAAAATGCCTATACTAGAGGAACTACTGCAATAAGCATAGTTTGAAATGCTGGACTATAACAGTGAAATGTTATACTTGAAAATGTTGGACTTGGAATTTGAGAGAAAGCAAAGAACATATTAGGAAAAGCTGTATGTAATATGTCAAGGGGGGAGATCCAAGATGGCTGCCATGAGAGGACACTGTGTCTGAGGACTAGGTCAGCAGAAACAACGCAGCAACTAGGAGACTGAATTCT
>JAQQSO010003878.1:0-13221 GCA_028658305.1 Pachyuromys duprasi | reverse complement strand
TCGTGTTGCTTGTTTTCTCCTACATTCAATGTCGATCCCATTTGTCCATCTAAGCGAGGATTGATCATCCCACCCTGGGTCCTCCTTCTTGCTTATCTTCTCTAGGTGTATAGATTTCAGCATGTCCATCCTCTCCTATAGGTCTATATAAGTGAGTATATGCCAAGTGTTTCCTTCTGCTTTGGGTATACCTCACTCACTCAGGATGATCATTTCCAGGTCCCACCATTTACCTGCAAATTTCATGATTTCCTCATTTTTAATTGCTGAGTAGTATTCCATTGTGTAAAAGTACCACAATTTCTGTATTCATTCCTCTACTGAGGGACATCTGGGTCCTTTCCAGGTTCTGCCTATTACGAATAAAACTGCTATGAACATATTTGAGCAAGTGTCCTTGTTGTGTACTTGAGCATCTTTTGGATGTATGCCTAAGAGTGGTATAGCTGGGTCTTGAGGAACCACTATTCCTAATTGTCTAAGAAAGCGCCAAATTGATTTCTGGAGTGGTTGTACCAGTTTGCAATCCCACCAGCAATGGAGGAGGGTTCCCCTTTCTCCACAACCCCTCCAGCATGTGTTGTCACTTTAATTTTTGATCTTAGCCATTCTGGTGGGTGTAAGGTGAAATCTCAGGGTTGTTTTGATTTGCATCTCCCTAATGGCTGAGCATGTTGAGCATTTCTTTAAGTGTTTTTCTGCCATTCTACAGTCCTCTACAGAAAGTTCTCTTTTTAGCTCCATACTCCATTTTTTAAATTGGATTACTTGATTTGTTGCTTTTTAACTTCTTGAGTTCTTTTTATATACTGGATATTAGCCCTCTGAAAGGATCTTTACCAATCATACATCTGACAGAGGGTTAATATCCAGTATATACAAAGATAGATTTTATAAACAAAGGATGCAAAGTACATGGGACTTCTTTCATAAGAATGAGTTCTATTCACTGAGAAACTAAGCTCAGTGTAAGGACCTAAATAAACAATGTAAGGATATTTGGGGATTTAGAAATGCTGGATCCACAGAATAGTAAAAAGATCACCAGTTTGTTAGACAATGTCCATTCAAGCATTTTGTGTGACCAGGCGTAAGTCATTTCCTTCCTTTTAAGAAAATAGCCCCATGTCCTTAACACATCTGGTTCTTGTAAAGCTTTCTGTGAGCTGTGACTTCTGAAGTGGTGTGTGTATTAGTTAAGGGTCTCTGCAGGAACTGATCCAATAGAATTGATGTATATCTAAATGGATTAATTTATACAATACAAACTGGGGATTTTAGTCATAGATGAGACTCCAGTAACTTCTCACCCCACAGGTTGTTCACCTCAAAATCCATACAAACTGGTGATGAAACACTGGATGATTCCTAGAAAGATAGTGTATTTATTTTATAATGATAGACTAACGAAGATTATTTTTGATGTCAGCAAAAATTACAGTAGTAGCAGTAACTGTGTAGGCAGTATAGCTGGAAAAAGGGAAGGTAAACTGGAAAAAAACAGCATTGATTTTCACTAAGGCCATTTTGTGTCTGGACCATGGCAGAAAGTTTTCATCCACTCTCATTGTCTTCTTCCCTCTTTAAGTATTCCTTCTCCAAAATACCCTCAATCCTTAGACCTACTCAGAGGCATATCCCCTTGCTGATTGCAGATTCAATGAAATTGACAAGTAAGACCACCATCACAATATAAACAATATGGTCACAATGAGACTCTGTAAAGCAAGTTACTGCTACTACTACTTTCTGCACTTTTACCATTATTTCCAGGACCAAGATCTCAATACATGGACTGTTGTCATACAGACAAACTAAACCTAAATCAGAACATTAATATATTTCATAACTCTATGTAGATCTTTATACCTATTAAATACTATATCTGTCTAAATCCAGGAATATTGGTAGTTAGAGAATTTTATTTAGAGATAACATTACCTTGCATCATTTTTATTTTTCACTTTCACAACCTTACTTTCACCACTACCTGCATAAAAATGTAGCTTTTATTGTGCTAATTCCAATTTAAATATTGTACATATACATACTGAAATGACATGTCATATTTTTTATTAGTTCCTTGAGAGTTTCATACAATAAATTGTTTTGGTCATACTCACCCTCCCCCCAAACTCAGCAGATCCGACACCTTTCACTACTCAACCAACTTTCAGGTCAGTTTTTTTTTTCTAATTAATGTTTTAAAATCAATTTGTGCTGCCCAAATATTTTTGGAGAGTGGTCTCCTTATCAGTGGTTACACTCTTAGAGAGCTGTCTCTCATTTTGAAAAGCTAGCAATCAATCTTTCCATGGTCATTGTTGCATTTTTATGAGCAAGTACTTTCTCCAAGCTTGGAATTGATCCGCCTTAAGTATTTACAGATGGCTTTAAGTAGTATTGCAATCACAATGAGTTTGTATGGAGGATGCCCAGCTATGTCCAGTTGATTTCTTGTAGTTTTCCACTGCCCCCAATTCCTGCATGCTTTTCAACATTTCTTCTGTAATGAATTCTGAGGCTTTGAGGATGGTGGAGAATATATGTTCCCTTTTGTACTGAGCATCCAGTAGTCTCTTATTCTCTGTACTTTAACCAACTGTGGTTCTCTGTGTTAATCAGCATCTAGTACAAAGTGAATCTTTTCAGCTGTGTGTTGGGAGAAGCATTGATCTATGGGAATAATGTTATTAGGAGTTGGGTTCGTACTATGTCTATTTAGCAGCATTGTTGTAGGTTTTTTCTATTATCTATTCTGGCTCCCAAATAATGACACAGAGAACTATTACATGTATTAATAATCTTTAAAGCACTCAGCTGGGCAAATATTGATCTATTCTAACCTGCCTGTACAGGCCTGGCTACTTCCCCGCCATATGTCCTGTGTGACTTGCCATCGTAATTTCACCTCAGCTGTTCCTTCTCTATGTGTGTGGCTTCATGGGGAAATCCTCCTGGCTCCTGAAAACCTTCTTCTTTGTTTATTTTTTCTGGTTCCCACTTGAGGATCCTTGACTGGGATCAGAAGTCAACCTCTTGTCCATTCTGTCCAGGTATTGGCTAACCATCTCTTTATTAACAAATCAGAGATTGTGGAGAACGTTTTTACACAGCATTGAGACAGATGATTTTTAAAAGAAATGACAATGTCCATGTTCAGACTTCAAATAGACCCTTGGGCACAGAAATCAGCATTTGATTACACAGTGCATTCCCCCTAACCTATGACCAATCCAGCTACAGTTTGGTCAAATAACAGTATCAGATATGAGCTTCATTTTTTTGGAGTGGTACTTAAGACATACTCCTCTGATATTTGTGCAACTGTTGTACCACTGGGCATATGCTGCCAAACCAGTACTTATTGTGTTTTGCAAGATTCAAATCTGGCTATGATTTATGATTACTTTTCTTCTTTGGTAGCTTGCATATGATTTTCTAGCACTTTGAAAACCCATAGGGATGAAGCTTCCAAGTCAGAACAAGCTTGGTTTCTCTACATTCAATGATTTAAGTTAGTCTTATCTTGAGCAAATTCAGGAATTCAACCAAGAACAATGGCAATACTCTGTAATGTGGGTTTTTTTCTAGTGAGGTTATGTCTATGAGACTTCGTTGGGCAACAACCCCCAAAGAATTAACTCATTCTGGCACTGGCTTCTTATTTATTATCCTGTGATATCTAGTAGATTTGTTTAAAGCGATTGAGAGGTTACAGTGTTACTTCAGCACTTAAGGACCCTTGCTGCTCTTTAAGAAGACCCAGATTTTATTCCTAGAATCCACATTGATTGGCTCATAATTAGCTATGACTATAGCTCCTGGAAATTCAATGCCTTCAGGACACTAAAAGCACTGCACATACATTCACAAACATCTCTACAACCCCCTTAAAAGGAAAAGAAAACAAAATATATAGTTTTAAAATGAGTTATGTTGCAATTGGATTAGCAGTTCTGGGCATGAAAGAGCAGTAGATTAGGAAGCCTGAATATTTACGTAAGAAAGTTTTGTTTGTTAGTTTTTCTGAAAGTATGGTAGAAAACAACATTTCAAAATGTGCTGTGTATGTTTCTACTTTGTGTGTACATTGCATTTTAAAATGAAAACATGAGTACTTTGCAAAGAAAGCAGAGAGTTTAATATAATATTACATTTAGGGTGCATGTGTGTGGGGTCATCTTTGACAATGAAATTTACTTTTACAAGAAATACTCTTCCAAGAAACAAGTTTGTAAGAATTTTAAAAGGTTAAAAACAAAAAAATAGTAATATCAATGTGTGTAAAATATGTATGAGTTTAAATTTCAGTGTTTATTAGAACAAGTCTATGACCAGGAATTTATCTTCACAAATTTATGAGACAATATGTAAAGTTATACAAGTATACCTTTATAGAAAGCTACAAATACATTTTATATAATTTTTAAATGATGAAAAATCAAAAACAGATTACTGATAAATTTTAATATAATAAATCAATATTTAGAATATTGTATAACAATTGATGGTAATGAATATTTACTTCAACTGATACAACACTACATACAAACATTTTATGGATTTCCAAAATCAAGACATACTGAGCCAAGTTCAAGTACTCATGAGTGATATGTTGTCTGTTCCCTGCTGTGGTAGTCCTCCTGCAGCATAGCAAGATTCTATAATGGAAATCATTTTTATGCCTGTCTTCTGAGTACTTGCTACTTCCATGATATCATCCAAGAGACAGGTTCAGGTTAACAACAGCCAGGAGTTAGAGTAGCAAATATATCATTGAAAGAAAATCTTAAGAGTATGAAAAATGAAATCAATGAGAGTTTATTATGCCTGACTCTTGTTAAGTTAAATTTTTCCACAAAATCCAAATTAGGAAGCACAAAGTACAATTGAGACAGATGAAAGGTGACAGATGAAAAAAATTACAATGTCTACTTTGAATTGTTCATATCTGTAGTTGCCACAGACACGTGATTCAAGATATTAAGAACCTAAAGAAAGATACTATACATAGTTCAGAGGAGGTAAAGTTAGAAGTAATGAAAAAGGTGTCCAGTGAAGTGGAAAATAGAAAAAAAATGAAGTCTCAAATACTGTTGATAAAGATAAAAACAATTAGTGAAGCTCCTTGAGGTCAAAAAGAAAATGGCTAAAGAATTTATTTTGAGGAAGATATTAAACTGGCAGGAAGAAAAATGGATCCATTCATGCTATTCCTGCTGATGAAAATCTGTAGACTGGGGAAGATATGGGTGAACTAGAAGAATTAATCATACTCAATTAGAATTAATATCTTCCGTTCGAACAAGTTGAGATAAAATAGATCAGTTCAAATGAATGAAATTGACTATATTAATAATTTCATCACTTACAATTAGCGGGATGCTTATTTTGCATGTTGAATCCACAGTAGTTCCATTCCTGCTAAAAAGAAGTATTTTCCATCCATCTTTTCTTCTGAAGTTCACTACATTTCATAGTAAGTTCAAAGTAATTTGTGATACATTTGAAATGCTAATTAAAGACAATGATTAATTGCTATAACTATCTACTCAAGTAGAAAGTATAAACTGCTTTTACAGTTTTGGGGGAGGGGGATTGAGAAGATTATTACCAAGATCAACAAACTCATATTTGAAACAGGTTTTAATTAAATCCAGTTTGGGACTATATATTTAAAATGCTGGTAAAGGGAACCACAAATGGAGATTCAATATTGTATATCTTTAGAAAATTAGATGGACACTAAATATGCAATTTTTAAAATCTGAGAGTATCAGTCATATTGTTTAGTATTAAATTTAAATGTTCTTACCATCATACATTAAAATTAAAAATAGAAAAATGCCCTGATATATTTGGTTCTTGTAGAGCTCTTGACCTCTCCAGGTCAAACTAACTCCCCCTTCTTTCATATGATTCCCTGCACTCTGCCAAAGGATTTGTTCTGTTTCTTAATATTTGCTTTGATACACTTCTAGGAAGAATGTTTTCAAGGTCCTCTGTGGCTGGCTCTTGTCCTGCTACTTGTTTAATCCTACATCCAATGTTGGTCCCATTTGACTTTCTAAGTGAGTATTAATCCTCTTACCCAATCACCACAAAGAGACTAGTATTTGTTTAATTAGCCTAGAGAACAATGCTGGACAATAATTATTCCATCCTAATCCTTCAAGTCTGCATAAACATATCTCATTCATGTTTCCAAAACTACATTTGCTTTTTAGTCATATCTTAGGTCTGGATAATTTCTCCTGATGTTTCCAGATCCTCTCCTCTCTCAGATCTCTCCTCCTACACTTTTTCTTCCCCTCTATACAGGATGCTTCACCCTATTTTCTCCATTCCTCAGCATTGGCTAGTTGTTTTTCTTGGCAATATAGAGAACAAATGGTATGTTTACACAAACTAGAGATAGGTGATGCTTAGAATAAGTATCACAATGCAATGTCCAGAATGATACCATGTAGTGGGGTAGAGAAATCAGCATTTGAATGAACAAGGGTAAATTGTATACATTCCACAAGAACATTATATCAACACAAATATTTTTTTATCATTCTTACATAGATGGGAAAGATTTTAAAACCTTTTACAGGAGAAAAATTTTTTAATTTATTTATTTTTATTTTTATATCAATCACAGGTTAGGTACTTTGCATCCTAGGCATAGCTTCCTCCCTCATTCTCTCCCACCCTCCCACTCCCTCCCTCATCTCCCTCCTCCCCGCCCCCTCCAAGTCCACAGGAGAAAATTTTAAGGCAGAAAATGAATAAATAATTCCAGAATAACTGTGAAATACATCAAAGTAAATTACAAACCATATAAATCAAGGAGAATAACAAACCATATAAAGCAAAAACAAGCAAGCAAACAAACAAAAATGCTGCTAACCATATATAACTATTAGGCTCCCTGGGAGTGAGTGTGAAGAATACACAGTATCTAAGAGAGAGTGTGTGTTGGTATCTCTAAAATGCAAATAGTACTTAAAAAATATGGTTACCTACACCAGACTTGCACAAATTAACAAGACATAAATGTAAGATATGAATTAGTTGTAGAGAATAGGTTCATCAGGAGAAGGAGGAGAGCTGGACAATGAAATAAGGTGATGAATATCATCACAACACATTGCATGCAAACATGAATTGTTGGGAGTCCAAGATTCAGTGACCACCTAACAATGTATCTGAAGGGCACAGGATCCAAAACTCCAAAACAGGAGAGTGGATGGGAGTTCAAGCCAGAACATCAACGTTGAGACTTCCTGGGTGAGAGGGGACTACCCCTGAGCTGGGCCAGTTTGGACCTAGGTCACCAGAGGATGTCTGCAGGGACTGAGAGTGGCAAATATCCAACACTCCTGCACTTCCCCTTGCCCCCAAAACAGGTATCCCTGATCTGTGGCTGCTGAAGCAGTTGCCTCAATAACGTATCAGTGCTCAGTGACTGAGACAGCAGGGGTGGATGCCCCACATACAGGCCACCATGCTTGGAGGCCAAACATGGATAACACTGAGCTGATCAAACCCCTAAATTTCATTTGTCCCTCTAGGCCTAAATCTGAGAGAAGAGAACCAAGGGAAACTTTGTGCTTTCCTCATAGGCCTTTGAGCAATTAAGAGAGAGCTTGAAGAGACCCAGATCCAGGGGCTTCTCTATACTAGCAGCCAGACATCAGATCCCTTCCATTCATGATCCAACTGTGTGCAAGATAAGTATCCTAGGGATAGTGTTCTAAACATTGAGATGGAAAATGTAGAGAAAATATCAGGAACCATTCAGGTAGGCATCACCAACAGAATACAAGAGATGGAAGAGAAAATCTCAGGCCCTCAATACACAATTGCAGAAATTGATACATCTCACAAAGAAAAAGTGAATTAAAAAATGTTCCAAGCACAAAACATCCAAGAAATCAAGGATGCCATAAAAATGAAATCTAAGAATAATAGGAATAGACAAAAAAAATCCAAGTTCCAAGGTCCAGAAGATATTTTCAACAAAATCATAGAAGACAATTTTTTTCCAATGTAAAGAAAGAGAGGTCCATAAATGAACAAGAGGACTACAGAGCACAGAACACCAAATAGACTATACTGGAAAAGAAACTCATCATGTCACATAATAGTCAAAACATTAAATCTACAGAACAAAGAAAAATATTAAAAGTAGCAAGAGAAAACAGGCCAAGTAACAAATAAAGGTAGACCTATCAGAATCACACCAGACATCTCAAAAGAAGCTATGAAAGGCAGAAGGGCCTGAGCAGATGTCAGGCAGACAATAAGAGACCACAGATGCCAACCTAGACAACTATAGACAGAAAAACTTTCAACCATAGATGGAGGAAACAAAATATTCCATGGCAAAATTAACTTAATATCTACACAGCCATCCAACCCTGCAGAAGACACTAGAAGGAAAACTAATATAACAAAATCAGCTACACCCATGAAAACACAAGATGTAGATAACATCAAAACAAAAATTTAGAAGAAAATAAATAGAGAAACACAGTAACACCACTAACTCCATAATAAAAAGAACTAACAATCATTGGTCACTATTGTCTATCAACACCAAAGGACCAAACTCTCCAATACAAAGCCACAGACTAACAGAAAGGTTGCAGAAACATGATGCATCATTCCGCTGCATCCAAGAAACACCTCTGCAACAAGATATGCACTACCTCAGAGGAAAGGGATGTAAAATATTTTTCAAGCAAACAGACCAGAAAACAAGCTGGGGTAACTACATGAATATCTAATAAAATAGACTTTCAATCAAAATTAATCAAAAAAGATGAGGAGGGGCATTTCATTCTCATCAAAGGAAAGATCCAACATTACGACATCAAAAGACTGAACATCTATGCACAAAATACAAGAGCACCTGCATTTGTAGATGAAAAATTATTAAAGCTTAGAACACATGGATCCCAACACCTTAATAGTGGAAGACTTCAACACTCCACTCTCACCAAGAGACAGATCATAGAGACAGAAGCTAAAAGGGAAATAATGACACTTACAGAGTTCCTAAATCAAATGGACCTAATAAATATCTAGAGAACTTTTCACCCAAACTCAAAAGAGTATAACTTCTTTTCAGCATCTTATTGAACCTTTTCAATAATTGATCACATAGTTGGGAAAAAAAAGGAAGCTTCAACAGATACAAGAAAATCAAAATAATACCTTGTATCTTATCAGAACACCTTGGCCTAAAACCAGACCCAACAACAATGGAAATCACAAAATCCTACATACACATGGAAAGTAAACAAATCTCTACTCAAATGACAACTTGGTCAGGGAAGAAATGAAAAAAGATATTAGAGACTTCTTAAAGTTCAATGAAAATGAATACACACCTTACCCAAACTAATACAACACAATAAAAGCAGTGCTAAGAGGAAAGTTTATAGCACTAAGTGCCTCCAGAAAGAAGTTGGAGACATCTGCTACAAGCAGGGTACACCAAAAAGCCCTAGAAAAAAGAGAAGCAGACATATCCAAGAGTAGCAGATAATTGGAAATCATCAAACTCAGAGCTGATATCAATGAATTAAAAATAAAGAAAACATTTCACAAAATCAATGAGACCAAGAGCTGCTCCTTTAAGAAAATCAACAAAATTGGCAAATCTTTAGCCAAACTAAGTAAAAGGCAGAGAAAAACTAGCAAAATCAACAAAATAAGAAATGAAAAGGGGGATATAAGAGCAGAACCTGAGGAAAACCAATCATTAAGTCTTACTACAAAAATCTATATGCCACAATATTTGAAAATCTACATAAAATGGACATTTTCTTAATAGAGTCCATTTACCAAAATTAAATCAAGATCTGGTAAATAGATTAAATAGTCCTATATCCCCAAAGGATATACAAGCAATCATCAAAAGTGTCACTTCCAAATAAAGCACCGGGCAAGATGGTTTTAGCACAGAATTTTACTAGACCTTCAAAGAAGAGCTAACGCCAATACTCTTCAAACTGTTCCACAAAATGAAAACAGAAACAACATGACCAAACACATTCTATGAGGCCACAGTCACTTTGATACCTAAACCTTACAAAGACCCAAAAATAAAAAGAGAATTCAGACCTATCTCTCTTATGATCATTGATGCAAAAATATTCAATAAAATAAATACTTGCAAACTGACTCCAATAACATATTAAAGATATCATTCACCATGACCAAGTAGGTTTCAACATAGTACTTGAAGTCCTAGCTAGAGCATTAAGACAACTAAAGGAGATGAAGGTGATACAAATTGAAAAGGAAGAGGCCAAACGTATCACTAATCGCAAATGACATGATAGTATACATGAGTGACCCCTAAATTCTATGAGAGAACTCCTACAGCTGATAAAAATCCTTCAGTAAAGTGGCTGGATACAAAATTAAGTAAAAAAAAAATCAGTAGCCCTCCTGTATATGAAAGACCAAAGGGCTGAGAAAGAAATTAGGGATATCCCTTAAAAACAAAAAGTAATTTGGTGTGACTCTAACTAAGCAAGTAAAAACATGTTTGGAAAAAAGTTTCAAGTCTCTCAAGAAAAAAAATTGAAGAAGATATAAGAATATGGAAACATCTCCCATTCCCATGGATCAGTAGGTTTAACATAGTAAAAATGACCATCCTGCCAAAAGCAATGTACAGATTCAATGCATTTCCAATCAAAATACCAACACATTTCTTCATAAATCTTGAAAGAATAATTCTCAATTTTTTATGGAAAACCAAAAACCGGAATTGCTAAAACAACCCTGTATAATAACCAATCATCTGGAAGTATCTCCGTTCTTGACCTCAAGCTGTACTATAAAGCTACAATACAAAAATCTGAATAGTACTGACATAGGAACAGCCTGGTGGATCAATGAAATCGAATAGAAGACCCAGCCATAAACCCACATACCTACAGATACTTGATTTTTGACAAAGAAGCTAAAACTTACAATGGAAAAAGACAACATCTTCAACAAATGGTGCTGGTCTAACTGGACATCTTACATGTAGAAAAATGAAAAAAATATATATAACTCTACATAAAACTAAAGTCCATGTGCATGAAAGACTTGAACTTAAAATCAGACACACTAAGTCTTTTAGAAGAAAAATTGAGGAAGAGCCTTGATCTCACTGGCACAGGTGACAACTTCCTGAACAGAACACCAGCAGTACAGGCTCTAAGGTCAACAATTAACAAATGGGACCTCATGAAACTGAAACGCTTCTTTAAAGCAAAGGATATTGTTGTCAGAACAAAATGACAGCATACAGACTGAGAAAGGCTCTTTACCAACCCTATACTGACAGAAGACTAATATCCAGAATATATAAAGAACTCCAGAAGATAAAAAGCAACAAATCAAGCAATCTAATTAACCATGGGGTACAGTGCTTAACAGAATTCTCAAAACAGGAATACTGAATGACAGAGAAACCCTTCTAGAAATGCTCAAAATCCTTAGTCATCAGGGAAATGCAAATCAAACGACAGAGATATTACCTTACATTTATCAGAATGGCTAAGATCAAAAACTAAAGTGACAACACATACTGGAAAGGATGTGGAGAAAGGGGAACCCTTCTCTATTAGTAGCAGAGGTGAAACTTGTAACCAGATTTGAATCACTATGTTCTAAATTTTTAATTTCTCAATACTAGATGTCATAGTAGAATTTTAAAGAACACCAGTCATTGAAATAATTCCAAATAACTACAGAGAAAAGTCACTTTGACCAAGAGGAGAAAAATGGACTTCAAGATAATTTTTATTCCCCATGAGATTTCCTTTAAGCAATGAAAACCATTCAAGATATTATTTAATAACATTTCTAAGTTACAAAACGAATGTAATGCGATCATCCATCATATATGTAACTGATATCTATTATGGTAAGCATATTTATTATCATAAAGTACCTTTAACTTATGAGTTATTTTTTAAATTTATTTATTTTTATCTCAATCACAGGTTAGGTACTTTGAATCCCATGACACATATGATATATGCAGGGTCAAAATTATGGTTAAGGATATCTAAAAATAGCATTGCTCCTTTTGGAACATAGAAATCACTTTACAGTAACTTGTTTTGCCTTACATCTTAAAGGAATGGATTGAAGCAAAAAGTAGCTATTACATATCAATTCAGAACATTCATGGTTTTTAATGGTACTATTGATACTAAATAGATTCTGTGTGTGTGTGTGTGTGTGTCTACGTGTGTATGATGTGTGTATGTTTAGCTTACATTGAAAATAATTGATATTCTTTCTCAAAATATTTAGCAGAACTTAGTAAAATCATCTTTGGGTTGCCTTTGATGGATAACTTATTATTACTTTAAATCACATTGTTTGTTATTAGTTTAATTTTTCTTTTTATAATTAAATTCAAGTTGTTTATATGTGTTTAGTGATTCATCAATCTCTTCTACATTTTTCAATTAATTGGCATACAGCTATTCATAATAATGTTCTGTGGTCCTTTTTGATATAAAATGAGTTGTTAAACCTCTCTTTTATTTTTTTATTTTTTATTTACTTTTTTTATTAAATTTATTTATTTTTATATCAATCACAGGTTAGGTACTTTGCATCCCAGGTGTAGCACCCTCCCTCATTCCCTCCCACCCTCCCACTCCCTCCCTCATCTCCCTCCTCCCTGCCCCCTCCAAGTCCACCAACAGGGGAGGACCTCCTCCCCTTCCATCCAACCCCAGCTCATCCTATCTCCTCGGGGTTGGCTGCAATGTCCTACCCTGGGATCTAGCCAATCTGTCACTGCCCGGCTTGTATGGGGGAGGGTCAAAGAGTCAGCCATCAAGTTCATGACTGAAACAGTCCCTGTTTCCCTCACTAGGGTCTTCAGTCCTACACCAAGCTATCATGGGCACCATTTGAGCAGGGGTTCCAGGCCACATCCACACATGGTCCTTGATTGTAGGAACCGTCTCATACAAGACCCTTGTGCTCTGCTCAGTTTGGTCTTTGTGGAGCTCTTGTTCTCCCCAAGTCTCACCAACCTCCCCCAGATCTATCATTACTCCTCGCCCTCTGCCAAAGTCTTGATCACAGGTCTTAATATCTGCTCTGATACATCGCTACATTGACACCCCCCCCCCCAGAGGTCCTCCTTGGCATGCTCCTGTCCTGTTGCTTGTTTTCTCCTCCACTCAATGTCCATCC
>JAQQSO010003877.1:0-13222 GCA_028658305.1 Pachyuromys duprasi | reverse complement strand
ATATCATGTAGGCAGGACAAATTTTGTATCAAAGGTTTTGTGGGTGGGTTGGTGTCCTCTTCTCTCCACTTAGAGGTGCACCTGGTCACAGGAGGTGGCCATTACAGGCTCCATATTCTGCTACTATGAATCTCTGCTAGGGTAACCCATACAGACTCCTGGGAGCCTTCCCTGTCCCAGGTCTCTGCCTCACCCAGAGATGCCCATCCCTGACCAATTTCTGTTCCCTCTCCCTGCTCTCCCTGCTCTGCACTCTCTCCACATCTGATCCCCACCTTATTTCCCCTCCCCACCCTTCTCCCACCCAGTTCACTTCCTCCATGTACTTCAGGTGTCCATTTTAGTTTCCCTTCTGTGTGAGATTCAAGCATCCTTTATTTGGCCCTCCTTGGCTCTTTGGTTCTTTGTATTGTAGCAGGTTATCCTGTACTTGATGGTTTATTGGTATAATGTTCTTGTGGTATGTATACAATATACCCTTGTTCATTCAAATGATGATTTCTCTATCCCATTGTCTGGTTTCAATCCAGATATTGCATTGTGGTGTTTATTCTAAGCATCACCTGTCTCAAGTTTGTGTAAACATTCCACCATTTCTTCTCTCTATTTTCAATAAAACAAACAGCCAATGATGAGCAATTGAGAGATTAGGGTGGGATATCCTGGTCTGGAGTGGAGGAGAAAGAAGCCAGTGGGAGGAGTCAGAGAGGAGAGATTGGGAGGAGATGACCTGAAAACACCAAGAGAGTTGAACAAACCAGAACTAAGGTATGACTACAAAACTAAGTATAATGTGGGAAGGTAGGAAGCTATGCAGGCTTAGCGTTTTAGGATGGAGAAGATATTGCCTAGCATTGTGCTCTAGGTGAATTAAATAAATCCTAGTCTCCTTTCAGTGATTTGGGTTTACAGCTGGTTTAGGAATAAGCACTGTTTAACTACAAATAAATCAATAATAAATATTAATAATTAACAACAAATGGCATGCCAACATGAGGCAGATTTTACAGTAATCTAGCAAGAACTCACATAGAAAGTAAAACCTAAGCAGTTTTTCAGTTCTGTTCTTAAAAACAAAGCAAAGGCATTTCCTAAACTAGAAGCTCACAGATTCCTGATTAGACAGAGCCCCTGCAGGAAAGCAAGGCCTCCAGAGGGTTGGAGAAAAACAATAATTGATACATACAAACCCCAGAGAGTCCTCAGGATCCAGCTATACCACTACTAGGCATATATCCAAAAGATACTCAAGTACATAACAAGGACAGTTGCTCAACCATGTTTGAACAGCTTTATTCATAATAGCCAGAACCTGGAAACAACCCAGATGTCCGTCAATGGAGGAATGGATATAGAAATTGTGGTACTTTTACACAATGGAATACTACTCAGCAATTAAAATCAAGGAAATCATGAAATTTGCAGGTAAATGGTGCGATCTAGAAAAGATCATCCTGAGTGAGGTATCCCAGAAGAAGAAAGACACACATGGAATATGCTCACTTAAGTGGTTACTAGACCTATAAGATAGGATAAATATACTAAGTTAAGTTACACTGAGGCTGTCTTCCTACGTACAGATTCGGTCTTAGTTGGGGAGGGGGGTGACCATCACATCCTATGACTTCTCCGAAAAGTGGAGTGAAGAGTTATCTGGGTGAGGGAGTTGTGACCTTCTGGACCGGTAGCCAGGAAACCCTGTCTTATACTGCCGGTTTGGATGGTACTTTGCAATAGGGAGAAGACCTTGAGAGCAATCTTTTGTAACAGGAAGAAGACCTTGGGCACCGCTGGCCTAGTTTAAATTTTTTACGGGGTGGGGGGTCTTGTCCCAATTCATCCTTTTGCTTTCTAGAAAAGTGCTGAGAGAACTTAGTTTAACTTGGGGTATAAAATTCATATAAAGAGACCTGTAAAATTAACTTGTTCCTCTCATTAGTAAGATCTGGAGAGGACAGGAGTTCCACAAGGATCAAATATATCTGGGCACAGGGGTCTTTTCTGAGACTGATTCTCCAACCAAGGACCATGCATGGATATAATCTAGAACCCCTGCTCAGATGGAGCCCATGGCAGCTCAGTATCCAAGTGAGTTTCCCTAGAAAGGGGAACAGGGGCTGTCTCTGACATGAACTCAGTGGCTGGCTCCTCCCCGAAGGAGGAGCAGCCTTGCTAGGACACAGAGGAGGACATTGCAGCCAGTCCTGAAGAGACCTGATAAGCTAAGGTCAGATGGAAGGGGAAGAGGAACTCTCCTATCAATGGACTTAGAGAGGGACAGGGAGGAGATGAGGGAGAAAGGGTGGGATTGGGAGGGACTGAGGAAGAGGGCTACAGCAGGGATACAAAGTAAATAAACTGTAATTAATATAAAAAATAAAAATTTAATAAAACAAACGAAAAAAACCACAGAGAGTCAGTTTCTTTAGGTAGAGAAAAAAAAGTGGCTCTTTAACAAGGAAGCTTCTTTTTAAAATATTTTTATTTTTATTAATTACACTTTATTCACTTTGTATCCCCCCATAAACCCCCCCTTCTCACCTCCCAATCCCACCTTCCCTCCCCCTTCTTCATGCATGCCCCTCCCCAAGGCCATTGATAGGGGAAGTCTTCCTCTCCTTCCTTCTGATCCTAGTCTATCAGATCTCATCAGGAGTGGCTGCATTTTCTTCCTATGGGTCCTGGTAAGGCTACTCCCCCATCAGGGTGAGGTGATCAAAGAGCAGGCCAATCAGTTCATGTCATAGGCAGTTCCTGTTCCCATTACTATGGAACCTGCTTGGACACTGAACTGCCATGGGCTACATCTGTGCAGGGGTTCTAGGTTATTTCCATGCATGGTACTTGGTTGGAGTATGAGTCTCAGGAAAGACCCCTGTGTTCAGATTTTTTTGGTTCTGTTTCTCTCCTTGTGGAGAGAACTCCTTGTGGAGTTCTTGTCTTCTCCAGATCTTACTATTTCCCACATCTTTCATAAGATTCCCTGCATTCTGCCCAAAGGTTGGCCACAAGTCTCAGCATCTGCTTTGATAGTCTGCAGGGCAGAGCCTTTCCGAGGCCCTTAAAGCCAAACTTTGCTAGCCAAGGCAGAAAGCAAAATCCCATTCAGAAGGGGTTCTTGCCAGTATGAAGAGCAAACATTTAAGGACACAATAACTTCCCAGAGTGAGAAAGGGGTCAGGATACGGTGAGAG
Source organism: Pachyuromys duprasi (assembly GCA_028658305.1). Taxonomy (NCBI): domain Eukaryota; kingdom Metazoa; phylum Chordata; class Mammalia; order Rodentia; family Muridae; genus Pachyuromys; species Pachyuromys duprasi. Next base: position 10,028 of record JAQQSO010003877.1, on the reverse strand, counting down.
AGGCAGAAAAAATACCTCTCCTTGGAAAAAGAGGCCAGACACAGACAGAGAAGCCTCAAGCATCTGAATTGGTCTAGAAGAAAAGCTGGGAGGCTGTTTAAACAGCTTTCTTGGGACAAAAAGAAAAAGGCCAGTTTAATAGGTCCAACCTAAGTGCTTTTCCAAGTCAGACAGGCTCTCAACCGATTGGGGGACGGGGAGGAATCTGGTAAAATGATTCTAAGTTACAGGTGTGAGGAAAATCCATGCCTCTTTTCTCTGAGCTGATAAACAGGAGCTTTGTGAGACACTGCTCAGCACAAAAGGACACAGACCAGGAACAGAACTTATGATCAGGTAAATTGTTTACTAATCACACTTTTATGCTATACACAAATTTTAAGTAAACAATGTAGATAGGATTGGAGAGACAATAATACACACTTCTTAGAGCTTGGCTGATAACTATGGTTTTAAGACAAAAATAAAGGAAAATTTAGAAATTATGAATATGTTTACATTCATAGTCCTCAATTTGACTTTAATCATTGGATTAGCCTTTTATGTCTCCTCAAAGGCAAAGGCTTTAGAAAAGGTATTGGAACAGCACAAAGAACAAGTAGAACAATATAAAGAAAAAATGAAGGTTGGAAACAGGACATAAAACAAAAGATACAAAAACTTACAGAGCAGGATAAACAACAGGAAGATAGAGCAGAGGTTTTTGAAAAGATACTGGAATAATATAAAGAAAAAAATAAAAATTGGAAGCGAGACATGAAACAAGAAATTTAAGAGATTGTTGAACAAAACAAACAACAGAGAGGTGTGAAATACAGGTACAGACCTTAAGAGAAGAGTTTAGAATACTAAGTAAAGAAAGTACTCAGGCAGAGGCAAAAGATACAAATAAAGAAGGCCAATCACAAGTGGTAAGAAAACAAATGTTAGCTTATCCAGTCAGTATACAGCAGAGACCAGCAGATGATGATCATCCACAGGATATTCAGGAAGCTGAACGGCGCCCTGTAGAAGTGCTAGATCTGAGGAAATTTAAGAAAAGTGTCAATAATATTGGAATACACTCAACATTTGTAAAACAAATGCTGACTCCCTGGTCAACCAGAATTAGAGTAATCCCAAAAGACTGGGAAAATATGGCAAAGTCAGTATTAGAACCTGGGCCATATTTACAATGGCTTTCATGGTGGAGAGAGGAGGCTACAGAGATAGCACACACACACAAAAAATAGAGCCAGAGGTGTTGGTGTTCCTAAGAAACAGCTGCTTGGTGATAGCCAATATGCTGACACAGAGAAATAAGCTGAATGTAATGAAGAAACCTTAGCATTATGTCATGTAGCAGCCTTAAATGACTGGGACAAAGTTGAGGAATCAGGAAAAAGGCTTGAGCCATTCTCTCAAGTCATACAAGGTCCAAGTGAAACATTCACTCACTTTTTGCAAAGATTGACCTCAGCTGTGGATAGAAGTATATCAGATCCACTAGCTGGAAAGGCACTAATGGAATCTTTAGCTTTTGAAAATGCTAATACTGAATGCAACCAGGCAATAAGCTCATTAAGAGCAAGAGTTGCACCAATAGACAAAGGGATTAGAAATAGGATTGACATCAGACCTCAGTCACACAGTATGACCTTGATAGGAGAATGTAGCGCTAAAGACCTTGGAAAATGTCCTTGTAATGGGCAAGGTTGCTCTAAAGGGAATTACAAGGAAAACCAAAATAATTTTAAAAGGGATCCTATGCTTCCTCGAATAGGCAGAAGATGTGGCAAGGGTCAACACTGGCCTAGTGAATGTAGAGCAGTCACAGATAAATGGGGTAATCCTTTCTCCAAAAATGCCCAAGAGGTCCTTTTGCAGGCCCCAATACAGGACAGGGATACACCTCCACAAGAAAATTAAACACCACTTCTCTGTGAATAAACATAAAAAAATAGACTGCGAATCCAGAGCAAGTTCTATAGATAAATCAAAAAACCAGGAAGGGAACAAAAAACAAATATATTGGGAAACCTCTTTAATGATCAAAGGCCAAAGTTAAAGATAATTTTAAAATAATATTGAAGGAGATGAGGGAAGGTTGGGGAGGGTGGGAGGGAATGAAGGAGGGGGCTACGCATGGGATGCAAAAAACCTAACCTGTGATTGATATAAAAATAAATAAATTTAAAAAATTAAAAATAATAATATTGAAATTTAAGTTCTGGTGGATACTGGGGCTGATGTCACAATTATCACTCCTAAATCCTGGCCCCCAGATTGGCCACTTCAAGAGGTGGATATTCAATTCAAAGGAGTTGGAACTTTAAAAAAAATTATTTTGTTTTCTTTTTATTAATTACAGTTTATTCACGTTGTATCCCAGCTGTAGCCCCCTTTCCCATCCCCACCGATGCCCACCCTCCCTCTTCTTATCCTATGCCCCTCCCCAGTCCAATGATAGGAGGGTTCTCCTCCCCTTCTATCTGACCCTAGTCTTATCAAGTCTCATTAGGAGTGGCTTCATTGTCTTCCTCTGTGGACTGATAAGGCTTCTCCCCCTTCAGGTGGAGGTGATCAAAGAGCCAGCCCATGAGTTCATGACAGAGAGAGCCCCTGTTGCCATTACTAGGGAACCCACTTGGACACTGAGCTGCCATGGGCTACATCTGTGCAGGGATTCTAGGTTATCTCTATGTATGGTCCTTTTTTAGAATATCAGTCTCTCAAAAGACCCCTGGGCCCAGATTTTTTGGTTCTGTTTCTCTCCTTGTGGAGCTTCTGTCCCTTCCAGGTCTTTCTATCTCCCCCTTCTTTCATAAGATTCCCTGCATTCTGCCCAAAGTTTGAGTATGAGTCTCAGCATATGTTTTGATACCCTGCTGGGTAGAGTCTTTCAGGTGCTCTGTGGTAGGCTCCTGTCCTGTTCCCTGTTTCCTCCCTCTTCCTATGTCTGCCCCTTTTGACTTTCTTAATGAAGATTGCACCTCTTACCCAGCATCTTCCTTTTGGTTTAGCTTCTTTAGATGTATAGATTTTAGTATGATTATCCTATATTATATGTCTAATATCCATTTATAAGTGAGTATATACCATGTGTGTCTTTCTTCTGGGATACCTCACTCAGGATGATCTTTTCTAGATCACACCATTTGCCTGCAAATTTCATGATTTCTTTGTTTTTAATTGTAAATGCACCACAATTTCTGTATCCATTCCTCAACTGAGGGACATCTGGTTTGTTGTCAGCTTCTGGCATTACAAATAAAGCTGCTACGATCATGGCTGAGAAATGTCCTTGTATACTTGAGCATCTTTTGATATATCCCTAGGAGTGGTATAGCTGTGTCTTGAGGTAGCACTATTCCTACTTGTCTGATAAAGTTCCAGATTAATTTCCAAAGTGGTTGTACAAGATTATAGATGCCAATAAATTAAAAAGGGCAGATTATAAGTCAGAAAATGTGAGTAAAGTGGTCAAGAGTCCTTATGATTCAGTTCAAAAATCAGAATTATATGCATTCTTGGTGTTGCCAGATTTTCAAGAATCTCTTAATATATTCACTGGCTCTCAATATGCAGAAAGAGTTGTTCTGCATATAGCAACTGCTAATGTTATTCAGGATAATTCAGACTCAACTTACTGTTTTTTCAATTACAATAAGTAATCAAAAACATAAATAATACATTGTATACAACACATATCAGATCTCATATGGGTCTACCAGGCCCCGTAGCATAAGTCAATGACGAAATTGATTAACTATTGATAGAAACTGTGTCTCAGAATTTCATTAACAAAACACAATGTTAACAGCAAAGGTTTAAGAAAAGAGTTTTCTGTCAACTTGCAATAAGCCAAAGATTGTGAGAAAATGTTACACTTTACATAACCAAACACCACTACTTGCAAAAAGTAACCCTAAATATAAACCAAAAAGTGAAAATTGGCAAATGGACATGTTTATTTTACAGAGTTTGGTAAGCTGAAATATGTGCACCATACTATAAACACATATTCAGGGTTTCAATGGGCAACAGCCTTACATTCTGAAAAGGCTGATTCAGTTATTACACATTTATTAGAAGTGATGGCAGTTATGGGAATACCTAAACAAATTAAGACTGAGAATGCTACAGCGTATGTCTCTAATAAAATGGAACGATTCTTTACATATTATATGATAAAACATGTCACAGGTATACCACACAATCCTACTGGTCAAGCAGTCATTGAAAGATCCAATCGTAAGGGACATGCTTAACAAAAGAGATGGGTATCAAAGACCCCTAGAGATAGATTACATAATGGTATTTTGACCTTAAATTTGTTAAATGTTAATGAATAACAAACAACGGCTGTAGAGAGACACTGGGTTATAAGAAAAACTGCCCGATTATTTCAGCCTATATATTTCAAAGATACCCTAACTTCAAAATGGAGAGCAGGGAATGTGTTATCCTGGGGAAGAGGTTTTGTGTACGTGCATACAGGAGAAGAGAACTTATGGGTTCCAGCAAAACTAATAAAAATCAGATGTGACAGAGGAAAATGACCAGAAGCTCTTGGCCACACACAAGAAGAAAGAAATCAAGAAGACTAAACAGAACCAGTAACATAAAGGGCTGATCCCTTCACATGGGAACAACTCTGAAACTGACTGAGGCATAAAAAAAATGTGTTCAACCAGAACTTCAACAATACATGGCCAATAAATCCTTGGCTACATATTCTTCAAAATTTATTTTTTTTTCTTCAAAATTTATTATGTCATTCTTTTAAAAGGCAAAGATAAAATTGGTTTACAGTTTAGTTTCATCCTGCACATCTCATACATTTATAATTTTAAGGACTGCATGATGCTCGTGAGAAATTCTATGTTTGCAGAACAAAAGGACCTGACCCTGGAGATGCTGGATCAAACCTGACAGAATTCATTTTTCCAGCCTGCTGAGACATTGACACATCATTTCTAGCCTCTTGCATGTTTCAGTATTCTGCTTGTCTCTGCCACAACTGCTTCAATAGCTGTTTGTCATCAAAGCCTGCTCCCAAGAGAGCTTTAAAGAAAGCTACTAATCTCAATTGATCAGCGTTTTAGACTGTTCCAAACAGGACTTCTATCAAGCCTGAAGTTTCTCAACATTCAAAGACTGGACCACCAAGGTTAATGCTTGCTTAATTAAGCATTTTCCCAAGTTCCTTTTGTTCCCCCTAACAGGGTTTCTGCATGTTCAACAAGGCAGCTAGAAAAAATTCATGAGAACCATATCCAATTTCCTTTAAAGTGGTTTGGGTAGGTTTTTGGTGTTTTTCTTTATCCATTCATCGGTTGAGGGATATTTAAGTTGTTTCCAGTTTCTGGTTATTAAGAATAAGGCTGTTATGAACATAGTTGACTAAGTGTCCCTGTAGTATGGTGGAACATTTTTTGCGCATATGGCCAGGAGTTGTATAGCTGGGTCTTGAGGTAGAGCTATTCCCAATTTTCTGAAAAACTTCCAGAGTGGTTTCCAAAGTGGTTGTGAAAGTTGGCATTCTTCTCAGCAATGGAGAAGGGTTCGCTTTCTCCACATCCTCACCAGCACGTGGTGTCAATTGAGTTTTTGATCTTATCCATTCCGGTGGGTGTAAATGGAATCTCAGAGTCATTTTGATTTGCACTTTTCTGATAACTAAGGACACTGAGCATTTCTTTAAGTGCTTCTCAGCCACTAGAGATTCCTCTGTTGAAGATTCTCTTTGGCTATGTACTCTATTTTTATTTGAATTATTTGGTTTGTTAGTGTCTAATTTCTTGAGTTATTTATATATTTTGGATATTAGCCCTCCCTCAGATGTAGTGTTGGTGAAGATCTCTTCCTGTTCTGTAGACAGCTGTTTTCTCCTATTGACTGTATCCTTTGTCTTACAGAATTTTTTGGTTTCATGATGTCTCATTTATTCATTGTTGGTCTTAGTGCCGGAGCTCTTGGTGTTCTGTTTAGGAACTTGTGTCTTGTACCAATGACTCCAATACTATCCCCCCACTTTCTCTTCTGTTAGATTTAATGTATTTGGTTTTATATTGAGGTCTTTGATCTACTTGGAGTTCATTTTTTTGTGCAGGATGATAAAATTGGATCTTTTTGCATCCTTCTACATGCAGACATTCAGTTAGACCAGCCCCACTTGTTGAAGATACTTTCTTGTTTTCCGTTGTATGGTTTTGGCTTCTTTGTTAAAAATCAAGTGTCCTTAGGTATGTGGGTTTATTTCTGGGACTTTGATTCTATTTTATTAATCAACCTGTATGTTTTTATGCCAATACCATGTTTTTTTGTTTGTTTGGTTGGTTGGTTGTTGTTGTTGTTGTTTTACTGTTGCTCTGTACTACAGCTTGAAATCAGGGATAGTGATGCCTCCAGAAGTTCTTTTATTTCACAGGATGGTTTTAACTATCCTGTGTTTTCAGTTTTTCAATATGAAGTTGGGAATTTCTCTTTCAAGGCCTGTAAAGGATTATGCTGAAATTTTGATGAGAATTGTGTTGAATCTGTAGATTGCTTTTCATACAATGGCCATTTTGTTATGTTAATCTCTCCTACCCATGACCCTGGGAGATCTTTCTTCTTCAGAGACTTGAACTTCTTGTCATATAAGTCTTTACTTGCTTGGTCAGAGTTACTCCACTATATTTTATATTATTTTTGACTAATGTGAAGGGTGTTGTTTCCCTCATTTCATGTGAGCAGGGGTTCTAGGTCCTTTCCATGCATGATCCTTGGTTGGAGCATCAGTCTCTGCAGATACCACTGGAATGAGACCTGATAGGCTAGGGTCAGATAAGGTCTCCCCTAACAGTATACTAGGGGAGGGGCATAGGAGGAGAAGAGGAAGGGAAGGTGGGACCAAAAGGAGATGAGGAAGGGAACTAGAGTTGGGGTACAAAGTGAATAGATTGTTATAAATAATGAATCAATAAAATGTCTGGAAGGAAGAAGCACAGGGAAGCCCAGCATCCACTGGGATCAGATTTCCCCATGCTGAGATTGGAGGAAATGGGAACTTCTCAGCCCTCCTGGTCTCCTAGTTCCTTTGGTAGGGAACTTAGTGTAGAAAAATTACCCGCCAAGAAAGGCTAGAACCATAGACAGGACAAGAATGCATTGGAGTGGTAACATTGAGTCACAGGAGCCCCTGTTTATTGGAGGAGGCAGAAAAAAACGTGCTGTGTTCTGTCAGAATAACAGCCAGAGAGACAGCTAGAGAGAAGTAGTGCCATCCTGTGAGGCTCTAGACTATTACTTGGATAATAATGATGTAATCAGAATTTGGAGCCATGGCCAGTTCTCAGGTGCAGTGAGGCTGTCTGACACTGATCTGCACAATACTTCCTCCAGGGAGTCAGATGGGCTGTGGATGGGATCCCACCCTGCATTCTTAAATTTACCCTGACAGGTCTATTCTGATGCTGAGACTCTTTTTTTTATTTGTTTTTTTAATTTAATTATTTGTGTTTTTATTAATTACAGTTTATTCACTTTATATTCCCACTGTACCCCCTTCTGGCCTCCCCTCCCAAACCCACCATCCCTCTTCCGCACCCGTGTCCCTCCCCTAGTCCAATGAAAAAGGAGGTCCTCCTCCCCTTCCCTCTGATCATAGTCTATCAGGTCTCATCAGGAATGGTTGCATTGTCTTCTTCTGAGACTCTTATTTATAGATTTGTATCTCAGCTTTATTGTTGATTGACCCCAGTGTTGGGGCCAGCAAACCCCCATTAAACACTTGTCATGTTGTTAAGAGAGAGAGTAATCAGAGTGTGGTATTAGAATTTACCTTCAATCCTGATAACCTAAGCTCCACCTTGAGATTCACGCCCTGGAAGGTGAATACGGACTTGACACACATTGTCTTTTCATCTCCATGTGTGAGCCATGACCTCGGAGCACTTCCACACACATGTGTACATGATCTCAGTTGTGGACATTTTGGTTTATGATATACAAACACATTTTTGTTATAATATCAAGATGGGTGTTTTAGTTTGTCCATACCTTTTCAGTGTCTTAGGAGGCATGTGTTCTTTGCCAGATGGAATTAGTTGAATTCTGAGGGCTCTGAGGGGTATAAACATGATAGCCCAGAGGAACAGGGCAGATGCTTGGAAGAGGACTGCTTGGTGCTGGTTTTTCCTGCTGCTGCATTTGCTGTTTGCTGATTTGCTGGCTATCTGACTTCTGGATTTCTTGACCACTGATATTGGTATTTCCCCCAATAGAGTCCTATGACCCTACCCAGTTAGAAGCAGCAAAAAGAACTCCATCCCAAGTCCCCACTAACCTTCTTTCCCTCCTACCTGGTATTAGAAATTGGAAGGGAGGTAGAAGCCTTTCAGGCCCTAAATAAAGTAGATTTGCTAAGAAAAACATATATATGTCAACACACAATAAATGCAAACAATTAAAATTATTTGTTAAATGAATGAATCACTAAGAAGTTGATATTGTCAAGAGCTGGCCAGTACAGGAGACATATCATTATGGTGGAGTGGATATGAGCTGTGAACTTTAAGCACCAGAAATTTCAGTGTGTTCTGTTGAAACAAATGTGACCTAAAGGCGGGGGGTGGGGGGGAGAGAAGTCCATGCAGATGCTAAGATAATTATAGGGACCAGGGACTCTGGAAGCCGAGTCTTCAAAGCACAGGGGAGTCTTGAGGATGAAGGTCACACTGAAAGCTCCTGCATTAGCCCATCTCTCCTGGGTGAGCTTGAGTGTGACCTGGAAGGCATCTGACTTCTCCTGTTAGAGCTTTCTGCCCAGGTGTGGGGACAGTGTTACTGGTATCAGAGAAGAGCTTCAGAATCCATGCTGTGCCTTTCCAGGAGGCCAAAGATGGAGCAGAAACAGCAGAGATAACTTTTACTTGCCTTCTGGCCATTGGCACTGGTTACTTCTGGCTAATAAGTTCGTCTAAAATGAGAACTTTGTCCCATAACACCATGTTCCTGTCCTACATTCCTTTGGTTAAAATCTTGCCTGAGCAAGGCTCACAGGTTCTTCTTTGTATTTGTGAACCGTGGTCATCCTAGCAGCACAGACTCAGGCCTGGGAGCTGATCATGCCCCTGAACCAACTGCACAGCTGGCTGAATGCTGTGCTCCTTTGGCTCCTGCTTCTCCTTCGTGTGCAGGGTGAGATTCCCTAAACAGGCAATGGGCACTGACGGGAGCCAGAGCTTCCGATCCTGAATTTCGTCAGTGGCTAGGCTTGTGGGATGGAAGGCATGGGTGAATAGGTGAAGGAAATAATATACTTGCAGTCCTCCACCTGCACGTCACGATCATTAAAACCAATATATCCAATGGCCTTAGAAACCCCCAACCCACCAGTTTCTTTTAGTTGCTACTTACTAACTGTAGATTTCCTTTCTGTGGTGTCTCAGTTCCTAAGATCAGGAGAAATATGTGGTTCCCAATGGGAACCACAAGTTGAGGACTGGTACAATAGATAAATAGAACATGTGCCAACCAATTCCACAACAAAAGTCCATACATGTTGTGATCCCACTAGCACATAGAGGGCCAGAGACATCTAAGATCACTCCATACTGAGGAGACTGATCTGTGTAAGGAGCTCTGGAGAGAACAGTAAACAATTCAAGAAAAAGTGAGAAGGTATTTTTCCCTTCTTGGTGTATGGCTATGACTGTGTCTACTACTGATATTTGGAAAAGAATGACAATAATCATGAATTCATGTGTCCAAATGGCTCTGAGTGTCTGACCTCTTTGTCTTGAGAAATGCTCTGATGCCCTTCAAATGGGCAATAGGAAAGGTTCCCAGCCCTGATGAGTAGGGAAACTCCCATACTCATACCCCACAGCTGAGTTGGGGGGCCATGAGTTCCCTTCTCCTGTGCTCTGGTAACAATGTGATGGGGAAATCTCACAATCATCTGTCAGCTAGTTACAGAAAACTAACCCTGATGGTGTCTCTCCAGCAGGTCAGGACTCATTAGCAGCCAGCCCCATCAGAAACACACACACAGGCCATGT
>JAQQSO010003876.1:0-13222 GCA_028658305.1 Pachyuromys duprasi | reverse complement strand
GACCCTCCAGCTGTGACTGGTTCAGAGGGAAGAGTGTCACTTAAAATAAAGTTCTTTTCTGTCTTTACAAAACAGGCTGTGGGCAAACCAGACCTTGTCTCTGGAAGCATGACCTAAGGAGGACCTAGCCCCTTCTCCAGTGTTCAAACAAACAGTATCACAATACCTAAATGAAAATTAATAGTTTCTGGAATTTATGATATACAATAATTTATCACTTACAAAAATTCATTTATAATATAGGTGAGACACTGTTTTGATACGGTTTTGTTTTGTTGTTTGTTTGGTTGGTTTTGTGCCTATAGCAAAATAACCAAGATTGGATACTTTATAAAAACATAAGTCTGCTTTGTTCATGGTTCCAGAGTCAGAGAAGGTAGGGAACAGGCCTGAAGGCTCTGTGTGGAGATTTTTAATGCTGTACATGTGACTACCCAAGACTTCACAGCCTTTACAGAGCAGAAACTAGGTGTAAAACCAAACCATAAAGTTTTTAATGTGAGGGCAGTAAAAGTAAAGTTCAGAAGAAGTGTCTGTGGAGAGGAGAAACTTCCTAAAGAGTGTGCTGTCTTATCTTTATGTTGCCGTAACAAAACACTGGAGGCTGCTACTGTCTGAGAGCAGAGGTCCGTGTAGCTCCTAACTGGAGGCTAGCACACTGAAGAACATGACTCGGGCATTCAGAGAGGAGCTGTGCAGTGAAGAGCATTGCAGAGTGACACGGATCACCTCGGCCAGCTCAGGTTTCTTCTCTTCTTCCTAGAGCTACTAGCCATCTGTGTGTTACCCGAATCTGCACTTCCATTAGTATATGGATTTGTGGATTAAATTTCCTCACTGAACTCTGAGGGCTGTACTCAAACCACAGCCACGGGTATCCCAAAATTTAAGCAGGGTGTGTGTCACAAAGAGACAGTACCCAGGAATCAAGGTTTATGATGTCTGAAAAGCATGCCAAAATGAAAACGGTTTTTATTAAAGCAGACAGGTTTGTCTACCAGTCTGTCCTGAAATTGCTATTTTCTTCATATCTTCCATATGAATTTCGTGTTTTAATTTTCACAGTGTTTTAGAAGAACGGCATAAGAGCTTTAACGTCATCTACATTTAATCTATATAAAATTTCTAAAGCCAAAGTATAAAAGATACTTCAAATTTTCTGTATGAAAGATGGGGAACTGAACAATCTCTAAGTTTCCTTCCTGCTTTATTTTCTTTTTGTTTTCTAAAAAAGTGTTTAATAATTTATAATTATATACATATGTGTGGTGGGTGTGTTCTGCACATGAGTTCAGGTACCTGCAGAGGCCAGAGGTGTTGGATCTCTCCATGCAGGCAGGTGTGAGCCACCTGATACAGATGTTGGGAATGGAACTCGGGTCCTCTGCAAGAGCAGGAAGCTCTCTTAACCACTGAGCCATCTCTCTAGCTCTTCTTTCTCTGTTTTCAAAACAAGACTGAATTTTCTGGGATGATTTACTATGCCACACACTTTCTACTTTAGTAATGTATGCGAATACATTTTACATTTTAGCCGTTTAAAAAAAAAAACATTTGCCACAAATCAGTATCCACTGGTGTGTGTTTGTAGGGGGGTGTTTTCATTACTACAAACTTTCTCAGACTATTGTATCCTCTGCTTTCCCAGCATCAAAATTCATTCATTCACTTCTTGCGGTGTTGACTTTACATATATGAAAAGTGTCTAATTTTTGGAATATAACAAGATTTACAAATAAAATCCAAAATTTGTAAACACAGTAGTTAAAGATGCAAGTGTCCCATTCGATCGCCCCATGGAAGGACTACAGTTAAAGGCCCTTGCCTTTTCTTCTAAATTTCACACTCCTCCTCGGCATCCGGGGACACTTTTTATGTCAAAATCCACGTCCCCATAAACTTGCAGCTGTCAGACCCGAAAAATTCTGCTTTGATCATTTCTTCCCCAGGCATTCTGTTTTCTTTGCTCATGGCTGATGACCCAGTCCACCTCAGACATCAGCACATCAGGTCTGAGACCTCTACCACGCCCAGGCCCGCTGGTGAGGGAGAATGCTCTAAATCTGGCCATCAAGCTCATCAGCACTTAGGCTGCTCTGCCATCGCTGTTTGTATGGCTAGACTTTTTAGTATCCTTGATGCTCCGTATTTTGATGGGCTGCTTTACAGCTACTTTATTTTTATTAAAATTCTTCAGCAGTGTTTGTAGATTAGAGGCAAAGAAGCGACGCCATCCTTAACTTCTTTTATTTAAAATGGAGAAATGAAAGAAGTGAGGGGAAGAAAGATGCGAGCTTTTCATTCTCATAACTTTCTCTCTTTTCTTAGAGTCACTGCCGGGGGCGGCGGGGGGATGTTAAATTCCTCTAGAGCTAGCGCTTTCTTTCTTGAAGTAGCAGTGAGTGGGGCTGCAAATCCATCTGCAGCGCTCAGGTGTCGTTTTCTGTCACAGCCACCCTGCTGGAACCAATAAGCTGTTGATGAAAAACCGTGTTACCCAATACACGGAGCAAGCGTAAGCTGTGTTTCAGAAACCTAACCACTTTCATGCCACTAGCTGCAGGGATGGAGACAAAAGCTGTGGCTAATTGTTAACAACTCCACCAAGCCCATATTGAATTTCTGATGCATCCCAAATGCCTTCTTCTCTGATTAGTTCCTGCACCCCTTCAGCTCTCACGCTGCTGAGCCGGGACGATCTAGTGTTTTAAGATGCTAAGGTTCCAGGGACATAGGAAACAGGAACAGACTGTCATCGTTTTGCAACAACAGCCCTCCTCTCCAGCAGCATCTGGACGCAAAGGAGGATGATTTCTTGCTGTGGAGGGCCAATAGCATCCCCGCCGTCCACCTGCTTCAAGATGGCTACCTCCCAGCTGCTGTGTAAAGAGGAGGAAAGGGACTCAGAGCCACCTTGTAAACGTGGCCATTTTGGTACAGATACACTTTGCCTCACAGAGTGGGATAAATTCTCTCCTGAGTCCTAGAATTTGTGTTTCCAGTTGCTAAGTAGATACACATTCTCTCAAGAGCAGAGGATCATAGTTATCTGTACGAGAAACTTGTTGGAAGCCAGGAGCTCTGCACTAAGATTTTCAACCCAAAGCTACTCCTCAACATGTTTCTGGGGCATGCCCTGGGAGCAAAGGTGTCAGAATTAAGGCATCCAATTAAAGTGGCATTTATTGGTGAAAGCTTTGACTTCTGAGCAACTGTCATGCAACCGTCTGTTCAGAAAGCGCATGCTGGAATCATTACATGTCCAGTGGGGTCTCCCTGGTTGAACAAGGTCTAAGGGCAGGACAAAAAGATCATTTTCCTTAAAATCTGCCCAGCTCATTAGCCTTTTCATGGCTGATGTAACTTCTGCTTTCCTCCATACACACACAGGTCCCCTGGCTCTCAACTGAGCCAGCCAGTTCCATTATTGTTATAAATTATGTGCCCAGTCTCAGGTGGCCCTTGTCCCAGGGTACAGATCCTTACTGAAGATGAACTACTATATGACAGCACGAGGAAAAATAAACTTTAGGAAGTAAAACCAACACACATTTTAAATAATACACTGCTAATTTATCCAGCATGTGTAACGTGGGTAATTTCTGTGACAGGCAATGAGTAGTTTCCATATTTTATTCTTGCAGTTGCAAAATACACACACACACACACACACACACACACACACACACAGAGAGAGAGAGAGAGAGAGAGAGAGAGAGAGAGAGGAGAGAGAGATTATACACTTTTGTTTAAATAAACAGCACCATTGATTTAGTGTTCTGCATTTTTAATTCATGGTTTTGTTTGACTTTCCCACCTTCCCTTATTTCCTAGTTTTTAGTTATACACCACTTCTCCATGATTTTTTCCCTATCCTTGTGGAATATGAACAAATTGGCTTGGTTGGCTAAATAATGAAGGTGCTATGGAGGCATGTTGTCATAATGTATATATAGAAAATGTTCGCTAGCCCCTCTGAAGGCATTACACCTAAAACCTCAGACCACCACCAAATGACAACAGCCCCCCTATTAATCTCTTGAACATCACACACTTTGATTAAATAGCCAACTCTGCCATATCAAAAACATTGTATTAAGCAGCTGATTTGGTGGCTTTCCTCTGTAACACCAATTACTGCCTTGAAAATATTTTATACAAATATAAAAGATATAACTTAGATGGACAGCTAATGCTCATTTTCTTCCCAGCTCACGTTTCTGTCTTAATGCCTTTGCCAGTTTAAGTTCATATAAACAGGCAATTATCAGCTTCATAACCTATATGGATAGTACAATTGGTAACCACTGCACAAAAGGTGGGGAGATGGGAAGGCTCTGCTCATTAGCACAGTGGTTCACAACTTTAATCCCAGGACCTGGGGCGCTGAAGCAGAGGTTTGCTGCCAGTTCAAGGTCAGCAGAGGTTCTCAAACTGTGGGTCGTGACCTTTTTTTTTTTGTCTGTCTGTATGTGGGGGAGGTTGAACAACCCTTTCACAGAGGCCACTTAAGACTAGATATTTACAATTCATGACAGTGATAAAATTAATTTAGCAACAAAAGTAGCAACAAAAATAATTTCATAGTTGGAGGTCACAACATGAATAACTGTGCTAAAAGATTACAGCATTAGGAAGGTTGAGGACCACTGACATAGTGTATTCCAGGGAAATATGGACCACTGTCGGGGACTTTGTCTCAAAAATAAATAAATAAATAAATAAAATATGAGTGGGGGAGAAAAAGGGAGAGTGATTCTAAGGTAAATAAGACGTAAGCATATATGTGCTTTTGACAAGAAACACTCCATTTTCAGGGGAATTAGAAGAAATTCCCCCAGTAAAGACTTATACCTACAGTAAACAAAATAAACTTGAGGAGAACAAATATGACAGAGACCTCACTTAGACAAAAGGATCAATTCACTAGGAAGGTATCTAAAACATGTGTCTAAAACAAAGCCTAAAATGATTCATCAAAAATGAAGAGAGAGCTACAACATTCAACTGCAGCAGACCTCCACACTTTCTCCATGATCTCTGAGCCTCACATGTTGTGTGGTAGGTACATCAACTGGGCCTGAGAGGCTCACAGCAATTTATTTTCTATGTTTGACCATTGAGGTTTTTCTGTAATGGTCTCCTTATGTTATGGAGAGAGGCTTCTTTGATGAGGAGCGAAAGCCACACTTATCTGTGGGTATTAGAAAAGATAGTTAGAGTGCAGTTAGGAGTTAATGATGGTTTAGTAAAGTGGTGGGAGTCATTTGTCCTCCAAGACCCATGACCTCAATAGCCACGGCTGGTTGGTTAGGATACGGCACTCGGTGTGATCTCCGTCCTGTTGAGCAGGTGGAGCTCAATTAAAGAGCTGTTTTAGAAATGAACTATGTCAGGTTTTCATAAACTAATTAGTTGGAACAGGGTGGTAATTTTTCACTTATCCTGTGGTTAGTTTTAGTCTAATATGAAGGTCAGAAAGAATACACAATGAGAGAAAAGATACTCTAGGCTAAGATTGCTCATGAATAGATACACACACACACAAATTCCGAAGAGAAAATTAACAATTTAAACCCAGCAATCTAGGGGAAAGGAAGATATACATGATGAAAAAGGATTTACCCTATGAGGAAAAGTACTGTTTTAACATTTGAAAATTAATTAATATAACACAGCAAGTTTTAATAGAATGAGAAAGAAAAACACATAATTATTCATACAGATTCTGAAAGGTTTTTCGATGAAATGTCAAACCTATTCATGATAAAAGAAAAATCTTAACAAACTCCACAGAGAAGGCAGAAAACGTACAAAAGCCCTCTAGCTGGCAACACCCGGAGAGTAAGGCCCGGGCACTTCCCTTCTGTGGCTAGAGGCAGAGTAAGGAGGACACTTTTGTCATATTTTTTCTGGAAACATTTTATGTATGGACCTACAAAACACAGTAAGACAGGGAAAAAAAGGAAGAATCTGGATTTTAAAAAGAAAAAGAAAGAAAATCATGTTTTTTTTGTTTTTGTTTTTTTTTTTTTTATAAAACATGCAATTCAAATTCAAGCAGTCCACCAAGGCTACTATAAATAATAAAGAAATTCAGAAAAGTTGTGGAGTACAAGATCAACACATACATATCAGTCATATTTCTATAGGTCAGTGATGGCCAATTTAAAAATAGGGAAAAGAAGACAATTCAAGCCATACTAGTACAGAAAGAAAAATTTAACATTTTTTTCTTTAAATTTAACTTTAGTTTTTTCCTTTAAAATTTTAACAAATGCTGAGGAAATATTTAACAAATTTTAAGGCCACTCCACTAAAAACTATGAATTTCTTCAGCGATAAGGTAAAAGCTGTGAGTAGTGGAGACGCCAGGGGTTGGGCAGGGATTGGGGGACTCTGGATTGCCAGCATGTTGGTGAAGTGACCTACAGATCTGAAACAATCTTCAAGAATGATCCATGGGAAATAGTCTTATTAGTATAACTTGTGTATCAAAATCTCAACAGGCTTTATGTAGACCTTGAAAAGTAGACCCTAAAACCCACATGGAAATGGAAGCGAGCAAAACAGCCCATGGGCAAAAACAGAGGTCAGTGTTAGACACTTAGAGGGCTTGTCTATCATCCATTTCACCTTGGATTCCATCACCAGCTTTGTAGGGAAGGCGATGGAAGAAACACTGAGGATTCCTTTGGCAGTGGAGAAGCTGAAGCACAAAGATTCAAAATTTAAGGTCAGCCTAGGCCTCAAAGAAAGACCCTGTCTCAAAAAAAAGAAAGAAAGAAACATATCAAATAATCTTGTTTGGATTGGAGGACTTAAAAATTACTGTGAATCTAGAGAGGTAACCTTTTCATTGCTAAGTACTTACTTAAGAGAAATGAAAACATATATTACGAAGAAAGACTTGTCTATGGATATTTGTAACACCAAATACATCATAGGCAAAAACGCAGATTCCACATGTCAGTTGGTGAATGAGTGAGTGAAATGAAGTGTATCCGTACAATGATTTATAATAATCAAGGGAATATCAAGACAATGTAGATGGATTTCTGAGACCATATGTTAAGTAAACAAGTCTATGGTTCCCTTTCTATAAAGTTCCATAAAAGCAACACCTACAGAGACTGAAAACAGAGAGCAGATCCATGCTCTCCCTGGTCTAGAAGGGATAGTAATCCGAAATACCACAAACTAGATTAACTAGATTCCATGAGAACTGAAAAATTCTTTGCAGTTATTTAAGACTATCATTGACCAAATGGCCAACAGACTTATGAGAAAAAGACACACAGCTTCATGAACTGTCAGAAAAATGTTAGTCAAAACCATAGTGAGCTATCATCTCATGCCAGTCAAAATGGCTGCTATAAAGATGACTGCTATTGAGGGTGTAAGGAACATGCTACCGGGGGGATGGGTAAGATAAAGAGGTACAGCTGTCATGAAGACACAATCTATGTATAACCAGGACATCCCATGTAGCAGCCTGCACCCCAGAAAGGGCCATCAGAATTTTAGAGATTGCGGAGACCCAGAGCAAGAGACACCAAACCTGGCCAGGTGACCTGTGGACCCTCAGCTCCTTCATTTTTAAGATGGAATATTTGAACTAAATTATAACACTCTAACTTTCCAATCATAACGTTGTAAACCTTCCTATTTATGCTACTAGCATGCATATAGAAGCTGTCATTCTGTCTCCTTACCCCAGCAGCAGCTTGCTCTTTTCTGATTTGGCCATAGATACGTGTTCTGATTGGACTGAAACCTTTTCTGGCTACTGTAATTGACTCAAGGACTACCACAAGGTACATGCCTAATCCATTTACATGTTGCTTTTCATTCTGCTGGCCAGAAAACTGCATCTAAAGTTCTGAATGTTCCATTCTCTCACTCTCTGTCTCTCTCTCTTGAGATTCAGCCACAAAGCTTTTCTCAAGTTGCTGCTGGCAGCCATCTTTACCTGCAACTGGAAGGCAGCTGGAAGGTAAAGCAGAATATGGGAAAGAGCGCGCAGAGACATCTTGATCAACATGTGCCCGAAGCCAAACTAGATATTGCATTGCCATGAATAATCGCACACCCAATTCTTCTCAAAATGTATCCTGTGACTTGAACGCATTGAGTCTGACTGACAAGATGGATACACCTGGTAGCCAAGTTTGGGGTCACTGTAATCTTACCTCAGAAATATGGAAGAGGCCATTATGCTCTTCCCAGCAGCCATGTCAGGAGGCTCACAGTAACCTGTGATGCTCTGCTGGGTGATCTGAGGCACTCTTCTGGACTCACCAAGCACCTACACTCATGGGCACACAACCCCACAACAACACAAAAGACTAAACATATTTAAACAACAACAATAACAAAAACCTCACAAATCTTTAAAAACCATGGTATAAACTGTAGGAAGATATCCTAGACAATGGAACAACCTGATGACAAAAGCCAGGAGAAGAAAATTTTGTTCCAGCTCGGCTCTTTTGTAGGGAGCGAGTGAGTGCTGAGTGAACACGCATTGTTGACATTGTTGACACTGGCATGGCCAGCCTGCCACACCAAGGACTCCAATGCCTCGGGCCCAGGGGAGTGTTAAAGCCTGCCCCGGGCTAGGCTCAGAGGAATGGCAAAGCCTTCCTTGTGTCCAAGTGTGAGTAGTGACTGTGTGTGCAGAAAATATCCCCCATCATGTTTACAGTGTGAAGGTTGTTCCCCCACAGAGATGGCTCCTGCCAAGTTTAGCTAGACCAGCCCCCTTCTTCAGCTGTATATAATAACCCTCCCTTCTTGTTGAGCTGTATGCAATAACTGCACCTCCCTGTGCAACTATATATATAATATACACACGGAGAGTCTAGGAAGTGTTGCTTCTCCATCCCAGGTTTTCTGCATCACGAGTGTTTGTCATTTCTTCATTAACTCATTGCCCCTAGTTGGGTTTCCAGGACTGAAACCAGGCAAGGGCACAGCAGTATTTGGTGATGAAAACTTCAGGCCATTCTTTGGAGTGAGCCTTATTCCTGCGTCTCATTGCTCCCCGTGGAATCATATCACCGGCCTTCTTAATTCAGCCTCCCACCTTGGTTTCTATGGCAAGCATTAGCATGATCTATTCAAGACCACGTTTGTTTATTGACTCTGCTTGTCTTCTCTCATAAACAAAAGGCCCATTTGCTTTAGAAACTTCCCGTTTGGCTGTCTGGCAACATGTGTGAGCTGAACTCACCAACAGCTGTAACTAAAGAACTTAAAAACATTAGCAACGAGGCCACACAGGTGCCATTGGACAAGGAGATGCACTTTGAAAGGACATAGGAATGATGTTTTGAAGTGTGATGCCTTAAATTTAAAGTCTTGGGAGAAAAAAGGGGTGGGAATGAATTAGACTTATCAATGGAATCTGGACTGTATGACATAAAACAACAAAAATTTACAGCCCTCAAGCCCACTCTTTCTTCCCAAAAGCCATGTGCCGAGATATCTTGGACTCAGTTTTGTTTTTGTCATTCAGGAGAGGAAACACGATGCCCCTGGATCCATTTCAGTCAGGCATTTGAAATGGAGTGTGTTTTGAAATGTTAAAAAAAATGAACCCAATATAAACTTGGTATTAAAACAATTTCTTTCCTCAAAATAACCCCTTTCCTCAACATGATGTCACTTGACTTTATAGCTAAGTCTGTGATAGGATATCACATAATGATTCTGTAAAGCTCAGAAGGATCATGTTTCACCTAAGAATGGAAGTTGGCACTAGACAAAGCTGGCTGCCTTTATTGGGATGTAGCAGTCTAGTAAAATATCAACTCTCTAAACTGAGCCTGGGTCCAGGGCTTGGGAATTCACCCACAGCCTAAGACAATGACTCTTCTGCCTTTTTGCTGGGGAGGGAGTGAAGCCTCTCACTGGCTGATGAGTATGGTAAACCCATAGTTAACCCACTGCCCTGGGATCACCACCTACCTTAGCATGACAAGGCTTGGTCAGCTGGTTTCTGTGCAATGAGCTGAGCATCATCCTGTAATTTTATTTATTCGCTGGTTTAACTCAAGGTTGGAGAGACACCAATAAAATCCAAGAAAGAAAGAAGATCTTTGCTAGCAACAATTTATTAGCTTTTCCAGGGGGCAGGTGCTGCCACAGGCCACATGCACATGGGTCTAAGCTGGGGGTGATTCCCACATTACTTCTAAGTGTGTGGGATGGTGTTGCATTAACTCACAGTAAAAGAGAAGCCTTCAGTCTTCCATCAGTAGCACTTGGCTGGATCCTGACAGATGAGCAGAAAGAAAAAGGTGGCAGAATTTTCTGGAAGAACTCCGGGTTACAAAATGCCATGTGGTAAGTAGGAATATGCCATTCTTCACAAATCACTGCTCATGTCACAGTCTGGATCTGACCCAACCATCTAGGCAGTAAAGCAAGATGAATATGGCTTCCTGCCCAAAGCTCATGTCCTTTCCACGACCCAGTGATACCTCCCCCACCAGGTAACACCTATTATGTACATAGTATGGGAAGTCAATGGGTGAAGGGATGCTATATGTAAACAAGGCTGAGCTTAAACCTAGAATAGAAGGTGATAAGTATTTCTAAGCACAACAAGCTCTAGGCAAGCAGTGTGTGAACTCTATAAGCACATAGAGAGGTGTGTGTGTGTGTGTGTGTGTGTGGTGTGATGTAGCAATGTCCCCTGAGTTAAAAATACCATTCTGGGAGAAGGCTCTTGAAATGCAGGAAATGAGTGAGTCTTACTGTACAGGAAAGCTGAGCCATACAGGATTCACACGGCTCTTCCCCATGGATATAGATGCAGTTGGTAAGCAATTGTAGCAGGAAGAAAATTGTAGCTGCCTAGAAAAGACTATGATTAGCATGGCTGAGTCTTCTTGCTCACCAGGCAGAGAACTGCAGGGTTCTAGCTCTCAAGAGTCCTCAGCCATCCCGGAGAGACATTTGGGTAAGTACTTGCCTTTGAGCCGTCCAGGCTCCTGTGGGTACCACTAGAAAATGCGTTGTTTCACCAAGGTGAACCCTTGATGTAACTGTTACTCTGCTGTGTCATTAATTCTCTGCTTGTGGTGAGCAGACACTTGTTCATGTCTTGATCATGTCTTCCAGGAAAACATGTCATACAGCACTGTGCTCAGAAACTAGTTTTTTTCTTCTTCTGTAGGAAGTCAGACTAAACTGAGGAATGGAAGGTATGCATTGCTTACAATGAAAATCTTTCCAGCTCTTCTGCTATGAAAGGCTCAGACCTTTTATATATAAATGTTGAACAAATTCCTAAGTAATATTGGATTGAGGTAATTTCGAATGGTGTAATGGATTGGCCAATATAGCTGCTTTTGGATGTTTGGAGCAGTCCATTCTTTCTAGGGAAAAGTGTATACACAGAGGAAACAACATGAAAGGAGATAGAACAGAGAACATAATTATTCTAAGGACTTGAGGGGTGTCTAGTGAAGAAGAGTTGAGAAGATCTGGAACTGGAGAATGAATTCCCCTTTGAATATAGTGACTAGGAGCTAGGGAAGTGACTATTTTAAGATTAGTTAAAAATCTAGACCCAAGGCAGGGAAGACAACTCAATGGGTAAAGTGTTTGCCATGCAAATAGGAAGGCCTGAGTTCAAATCCCAGATCCACATAAAAAGTCAGGTATGACACATGCTTTCAATACCAGACATAGGGAAGCAGAGGCATGTAAATCCCTGAGGATTGCTGGCCAAACAATCTAACCCAATAAAGGAGCTCCAGTCCAGTGAGAGACTCTGTCTCAAAATCAAGTTGGTTGGCTCCTGAAGAACACACCTAAGGTTATCCTGTGATCTATACATGTATAGACATGGATACATACATACATGCACAAAGTCTAGCTCCAACCCGTGTTGGAGTAGGCAAAGCTAGAGAGTTCTCAATCTGTCATTTGGAACCATTTTATTACTAGACTCCCTCCTGCAGGCATGTTAGAGAAAACGTTACACTGAGCAGCAACATGTGTAGCTCTCCCTGGCATAGGGCATGGCATGGCTGGGGCTGGACAACCATCTCGGCGGCTCTCAAGAGTGGAGCTGCACAGACCCAGAGGCTTGAGAAGAATAATTTCAGCTCATGGTTTAGATGAGGGGAAAGTGTCTAAGTGAACTGACTTAACTAAAGTTGCCAATCTGTTCAATAAAAAGAAAACTCAAAATGCAATTTAATGGGCTGACATTTTTCAGAGATATCACGCATGGATACCACCTTCAGGGACCCTTTCATGTAGCAGGGGGGAAGGACATGTACAGAAACATGCTATGAACTACTCAATGATTCAACTATAGGATGTACAGGTGTTGTCCTCTAGGAATTTATCTGGGAAAATTTCATTCATATCCAAAGATGATCTCTTGTGTCTTAGTCATGTGTTTATTGCCATAACAGACTACCCATGATTGAGTTATTTATGAAGAAAGGAAGTCATTTAGGTCACAGTTCTGGAAGTCTGGAAGCTTGGTTCCAGCATGTGTTTAGTTTTAGAAGGAGGAATGAGGGTTGATGCAAAGAAAGTGTATGTGAGGGAAGGCTGGCCTGCCTTGAACAACCCAGTCTTTTAAACATATTTTTATTTATTTGTTTTATTTTGTGAGTATGAGTATTTTGCCCATATGCATGTATGTGTTCCACATGCATGTCTGGTACTTGTGCAGGGTGTCAGATGTTTGTGAGCTGCCATGTGTGTGCTAGAAACTGAACCCATGTCCTCTGCCAAAGCCACAAGAACTCTTAATCATGAGCCATATCTTTAACCCATATATAACTCACTCTTGCTGCAACCAACTCATTCCCCTGAGGCTTAATAAAGTCTTCAGAAAACTACTGTAGTCTGTGGAGAAACACATTAATCCATTCATAAGCATGGAGCCTTCATGACTAATACTTCCTGCTAGGAAGTACTTAATTACTTCCCCACTCTACTGGTTGGTTTTTCTTGTCACCCTGACATAAGCTAGAGTCATGAGGATAGAGGGGACCACAGCTTAGGAATGGCCCAGATCAGATTGGCAAGTGGCAATGTTTCTGAGAAACTGATGCTGTTGGTGATTGATACAGGAGGGCTCAACAAGTGTGGCTGCACCATCCCTGGGCAGGTGGGTCTGGGCTGTGTAAGAAAGCTGGCTGGGCATGAGCCAGTGAATGGGCCACTCACCAGTATTCCTTCACGGTTC
>JAQQSO010003875.1:0-13222 GCA_028658305.1 Pachyuromys duprasi | reverse complement strand
CGCTTTCTTAGACAACTAGGAATAGTGATTCCTCAAGACCCAGCTATACCACTCTTAGGCATATATCCAAAAGATGTTCAAGTACACAACAAGGACATGTGCTCAACCATGTTCGTGGCTGCTTTATTTGTAATAGCCAGAACCTCAGATGTCCCTCAGTTGAGGAATGCATACAGAAATTGTAGTACTTTTACACAATGGAATACTTCTCTACATTTTTAAGGTGGAAGTTTACAAGTGATGTATTATCTTTGTCCCTGGCTTTTCCCAACCCTGAATTCCTGGGATTTTTAATATGACCAGTGAACACAAAACAAAAACAAAAACCTCTGAACATGAAAGTTCCACTCCTTAATTCTACAACATGCTTTAGATAGTAGCAAGGAAGCAATAGCTCATGAAGCCTGTTGTGTATAAAACCTTATTGAGGTTTTTGGGGAGTTGTAGGAAAATAAACAGTTTGCAGTTAAGACTGTCACTCCAAGGTCCTTGGCAGCTCTCCCATGCTACTCATTTACCATTTGCAGTGCGCCATCTATCTTACCATCTATCTTACCATGCTTTTCTGCTTTCTGGTGCCTAGCAGTTTGACCCTCTCTAGCTCCTAACTGCCAACAATGGTTTTATTTTGAGCTAAACTAGGGTCTGACTGGGGCATGTCATTTACCTACTAGACTCATTTTGCTAGGTTCTAGGCAAGTTGACACCCACCTCCATGATTTTACAAAATGGAAGGCAATCTTTCTTTCCACGGGTATACATGAAGCACTTTGAAGCACACAATCTTACCATACTAACCACACAGTAAATCTACAGCTGTTGGTACTGCAAACCTTTTGATGTTCCAGATTGATTTGAGTATACATCAGTGAATATGGTATAGTTATTTTAATGCAAATGTTAAAGAAAGCACTCTCTAGAAGATACTGATAGGTATACTCCACCAACAAAACCAGCCAATTCAAGCAAAATTAAGTATAAAGGCATGCTTACTGGTGCCAGCTCTTGGGCAGGTTCAGTGGTCCAAGAAATGGGACCAGGGAAGTCAACATGCAGATAGGGGAAGGAAAAGCAGGGGTGGGGATGAAGAGAGAAAAAGCTCACACAGAGGGAGAGGAGAAATGCAGAGAGAGAGAAAGAACAATAAAGGGCAACTGTCTTAGCTATCTATTACTGGTATCAAGACAATATATTCTGGAATTGTATAGCCCTGGTTTGCATCCTGGCTCTGCTATTTACTGGCTGCAAGACTCTTTGAGGAGTGCCTCCACATTCTCCTCTGTAATAGTGAAAGGATCAACAGGTCAATGTGAGTATTAAACAAGGCTGTGAATGTAAAATTTGCTTATTAAATAACAGGTTTTCCAGCTACTGGCTATTACAAATAGAGATGCTACTAACATGGTTGAGCAAATGTCCTTGTTGTGTACTTGAACATCTTTTGGATATATGCCTAGGAGTGGTAGAGCTGGATCTTGAGGAAGTGCTTTTCCTAATTGTCTGAGAAAGGGCCAGATTGATTTCCAGAGTGGTTGTACAAGTTTACATTCCCACCAGCAGAGGAGGAGGGTCCCCCTTTCTCCATAACCTCCCCAGCATGTGTTGTTGCTTGAGATTTAGATCTTAGTCATTCTGACAGGTGTAAGGTGAAATCTCAGGGTCATTTTGATTTGCATTTCCCTGATGTCTAAGGATATTGAGCATTTTTTAAGTGTTTCACTGGCATTCAATATTCCTCTATTGAGAATTCTCTGTTTAGCTCTGTACCCCATTCTTAATTGGATTACTGGATTTTCCCCTCCACTGAGAAATGGATACAGAAATTATGGTACACAATGGAATATTAATCAGCAATTAAAAACAAGGAAATCATGAAATTTGTAGGTAAATGGTGGGAACTGGAAAAGATCATCCTGAGTGAGGTATCCCAGAAGCAGAAAGACACACAGGGTATATACTCACTCATAAGTGTATATTAGACATATAATACAGGATAAACCTGCTAAAATCTCTACACCTAGTAAAACTAATCAAGAAGGAGGACTCTGGCTAAAATGCTCAATCCCCATTCAGAAAGGCAAAGAGGATGGACAACAGAAGAAGGAGAAAACAGGGAACAGGACAGGAACCTGCCACAGAGGGCCTCTGAAAGGCGCTGCCCTGCAGATAATCAAAGCAGATGCTGAGACTTATGACCAACCTTTGGGCAGAGTGCAGGATATCTTAGGAAAGAAGTGGGAAATAATAAGATCTGGAGAGGACAGGAGCTCCACAAGGAGAGCAACAGAACCAAGAAATCTGAGCCCAGGGATCTTTTCTGAGACTGATATTCCAACCAAGGACCATTGATGGAGATAACCTAGAAACCCTGCAGAGAGGTAGCCCATGGCAGTTCAGTGTCCAAGTGGGTTCCATAGTAATGGGAACAGGGACTGTCTCTGACACAAACTGATTGGGCTGCTCTTTGATCACCTCTGTCTGATAGAGGAGCAGCCTTACCAGGCCACAGAGGAGGACAATGCAACCAGTCTTTATGAGATCTGATAGGTTAGGGTCAGATGGATGGGGAGGTGGACCTCATCTAACAGTAGACTGGGGAAGGGGCATGGGAGGAGAAGAGGAAGTTTGAAGTTGAGAATTTTTCTTTCAAGGTCTGTTAAGAAGTGTGTTGGTAATTTGATGGGAATTGCATTGAATCTGTATTTTGCTTTTGGCAAGACAGACTTTTTTACTATGTTAATCTTGCCAAGCCATGAGCATGGGAGGTCTTTCCATCTTCTGATATCTTCTTCTATTTCTTTCTTCAGAGACTTGAAGTTTTTTTTTTTTCCTACAAATCTTTGCCTTCCTTGGTTCGAGTTACACCAAGGTACTTTATGTCCTTTGTGGCTATTGTGAAAGGTGCTGTTTCCCTAATTTCTTTCTCAGTACAGTTTTCTTTTGTATACAGGAGGGCTACTGATTTCTTTGAGTTAATTTTGTATCCAGCCACTCTGCTGAAGGTGTTTCTAAGCTGTAGGAGTTCCCTGGTAGAATTTTTGGGGTCACTCATGTATACTATCATATCATCTGCAAATAGTGATACTTTTACTTTTTCCTTTCTGATTTGAATCCCCTTGATCTCCTTTAATTATCTTATTGCTCTAGCACGGACTTGATGATCTACGTTGAAGAGATATGGAGAGAATGGGCAGCCTTGCCATATCCCTGATTTCAGTGGAATTGATTTAAGTTTCTCTTCATTTATTTTGATGTTAGCTATAGGTTTGTTGTATATTGCCTTTACTGTGTTTAGATAAGTGCTGTGTATCCCTGATCTCACCAGGACTTTAAACATAAAAGAGTGTTGGATTTTATCAAATGCTTTTCCAAAATCTAAGGAGATGATCATATGTTTCTTTTCTTTCAGTTTTTTTATGGTGGATTAAATTGATGGATTTATGTATATCGAACCACCCCTGCATACCTGGTAGGAAGCCTACTTGCTCATATTGGAAAATATCTTTGATGTGTTCTTGGATTTGGTTTGTGAGTATATTGTTGAGATTTTTGCATACATGTTCATAAGAGAGATTGGCCTTTTTTGTTGGGTCTTTGTGAGGTTTGGGTACCCAGGTGACTGTGGCTTCATAGAATGAGTTTGGTAGTGTTCCTTCTGTTTCTATTTTGTGGAATAGTTTGAAGAGAATTGGTGTTAGCTCTTTGAAGGTCTGGTAGAATTCTGCACTGAAACAGTCTGACACTGGGATTTTTTTTTTTTTTTTGGATGGGAGACTTTTGATGACAGCTTCTATTACCTTAAGGGATATAGAACTATTTAATTTATTTACCTGATCTTGATTCAGCTTTGGTAAATTGTCCATTTCATTTACATTTTCAAATTTTGTTCAATATAGGCTTTTGAAGGTCCTAATGATTCCTGGGATTTCCCCAGTGTCTGTTGTTATGTCCCCCTTTTCATTTCTGATTTTGTTGATTTGGATGGAGTCCCTCTGCCTTTTAGTTAGTCTGGCTAAGGATTTATCTTGTTGATTTTCTCAAAGAATCAGCTCTTGGTTTCACTAATTCTTTGAATTGTTCTCTTTGTTTCTACTTTATTGATTTCAGCCTTGAGTTTGATTATTTCCAGCCATCTACTCTTCTTGAGTGTGTCTACTTTTTTCCCCTTGGGGCTTTCAGTTGAGCCTTTAAGTTGCTTGTAAGAGACATTTCAAATTTCTTCTTGAAGGCACTTAGTTCTATGAACATTCCTCTTAGCACTACTTTCATTGTGTCTCATTAGTTTGTGTATGTTGTGCTGTCATTTTCTTTGAATTATAGGAAGTCTTTAATTTCTTTCTTTATTTCTTCCCTGACCCAGCTGTCTTTGAGTAGCTAGTTGTTTAGTTTCCATGTGTGCATAGGTTTTTTATTATTTCTGTTGTTTTTGAGGTCCAGCTTTAGGCCATGGTGGTCTGATAGGATACAAGATATTATTTCAATCTTCTTGTATCTGTTGAGACCTTGTTTGTGTCCGATTTTATGGTTTATTTTGGAGAAGGTTCCATAAGGTTCTGAGAGGAAGGTACATTCTTTTGTGTTTATGTGAAAGGTTCTGTAGATGTCTGTTAGGTCCATTTGATTCATGAAATCAGTTAGGATCATTTTTTTGTTTGTTTAAATTTCTGTTTTGTTGACCTCTACTTTGTTGAGAGTGGGGTGTTGAAGTCTCCCACTTTTAATGTGTAAGATCCTATGTGTGGTTTAAATTTTATTAATGTTTCTTTTACAGATGTGGGTGCCCTTGTATTTGGGACATTGATGTTCAGAATTGTGATGTCTTCTTAGTGGAATTTTCCTTTGATGAGTATGAAGTGACCTTCCCCATCTCTTCTGATTAATTTTAGTTGAAAGTCTATTTATTATAGATATTAGAATGGCTACCCCAGTTTGTTTCTTGGGTCCATTTGCTTGGAAAACCATCTTCCAGCCCTTTACTCTCAGGTAATGTCTATCTTTGTGACTTAAATGTGTTTCTTGTATGCAACAGATTGTTGACTCTTATTTACACATCCATCCAATTCCTCAGACTAGGTAGAGAGAGGACCCAGAGTACGGCTTGATCACCCTAAAGAGTTTATGATTCTCTGAAAGTCAGCGAAGGACTTGTCTGGATCTGTCTTTCGTGTTTGGGCCCAGGTTTCACTTCTGATACTTTAGATAACTGCTTTTATATTATCACCTTCCCTTAGATCACTGACTTTCTTTTGGAGAAATGTAACATCAAAACCTTGATGTTTCTGGACTAGAAAAATGGAGAACACTCCTAAGATCTATTTTCATTGTCAAAGGAATTATCTAGAAATGCAACTTCTGCTTAATTGCATTAGATATTACAGATGCTGGATCCCATTGTGAAATTTGTCTTTTCTTCTTTTGAATGGGTCTACCACCTGGTGACCTTTTAACAGGAAAAAGTTTGACCTTATTCATGTCCTTTAGAATATCCAACATGTATGGAACAGCACTAACTCTCTGGCTATAATGGGTCTTCTAAACACCTGAGTGCCACTTCATTTCACACTTATGAGTATATCCATGATGTGGGAGAGTAGATCTTCGAGGCTAGAAAGAAAACTGAGGAAGATGCGGTAGTGGAGGAGAAGAAGAAAATACCACACTTGGAAAGTGGTCTGGTTCCCCACTCAGCCCCAACTCAGTCACTCACAACGGTAGTGCTTGTTTCATGCTGTGTCCTTCACTCAAATCAATAAAGCCCTCTCTCATGTCCTGCATTGCCACGCAGCAATCTGAGACCGAAGATAAACTAGCTCATCTTCAAGGGCAGCTATCTTTTTAACTGAGGCTTCACCCACTGGTAGGTCATTGCTCACTGGTTTGTTCTGTCTTACAGCAGGTGATGAAGGGTCCCAGATTAGTTTTGAAGGATGAAAAAGAGCAATTTCCCTTTCCTCCTCCATTTTCCATATACTATGTTAAAATCTGAGACAGCTGGCTTCTTCATCATTTGCCACATACAAAACAAAAGATAGAACCCCAGGTTCATAATCCTCACACTCCTTAGAGTTCAAGTGCAGGAGCAACTCAGTATTAGGTCTTCGACAAGGTTCCAAAACAGCATTCTCCCAATAATATGAATGGTACTCTGAGCTGGCCCAGTCTCTATTTTGCCAAATCAACATATCCTGGTCTACGGATATGCCAGCATGTTTCTTAATATATTCAGAATGAAAGACATTGCAAGTTTGAGGAAACATTGTTGGTACCTTCCCACTGGACTGCTTACTGCTGGAGAGCCGGGAAATTCACCAACAAGTGCCCAGGGCTCTTCTGCAATGGCTTGCCACTTCTGCCTGCACAGCGAAATAACTTATCTTTAGGAAACTTAACAGCAGCCACAACTAATTCATGTTACTAGCACATTAAAATTCATATACAAAATACTAAATTCCTTAGGTGAACTCAGAATAGATTTCAAACATAATTTTAAGGTTGTAGCCCCTTTTTTGCATCGAGCTTTGAGTTTACATCTTGCATTTTAATCAAAATATGAAATTGGAAATGTTTCCAGCTAGTACAGCTGGCCAAGCCCCATGCCAGCCTGGTGACAGTATAGGGTGACAAGCAAGGTGATTAACTCATACCAATACAGACCGCATGTCCCATGAAACAGCAGAGGCTATTGACTTACGATATGTTCAGGTTATGGATGTTTTCAGATACAAGTTGCTATGTAGTTCTAAAGCACTAGGACCAATGGTGAAAAGAGCAGAAATATTTGATGAACTCCATACGTTTGTGGCCGTGCACTAAGGGTCTATATAGGCCACCTTGCTTCAGACTTCTAAGAAGTCTGCCAAGCAGGAAGGAATTGAGATCAAAAGATACAGCTCAGAGTTATATGAGGGAACCTCAGCTGGGCAAGGATGGGGATGGGGTGAGGGGAGGGTTGCATGGATCAGCCTGGCCTATGAGTATGTCTATGATAGCACTTTCTTGATTACTAATTAACATATGGCAGGCAATAAATGCATCACTAAATAGGTGAGCCTGGGATGTATAAAAAGGAAAGTTAGCTAAGCAAGATGGGGTGGGGGTGTAAGCGAGGAAGCAGTGTTCATCTATGGTTTCTGATTTTAATCCTGCGTTCAGATTTCTGCCTGAAGCTCCTGCCTTGACCTCCCTCTATGATGGATCACAACTAAGATGAAAAGAGCCTTTTACTTTCTAACTTGTTTTTAGTCAGTGTTTTATCACAGAAATGGAAGACAAGCCAGAACAACAACAAAAAAAGGTGAAGTAGCTTTTTTCAAACAACAAAACCTGCATTTAAACTGTTGTCTTTATGACACATGGCTCTCTAGCCCCAAACCAGGACATGGGGTTTTGCCTTCCCAAGCTTGGAGATTATTAGACATCTTCAGGTAAGACACCCAGAGCCTTTGGTCATCCCTGCACAGTTCCAGGTCTGAGCACCAAGAAGCCCACTTTAAAAGATCCGTTAAGCTTTCTTACTTACTTTACAAAACCTACTCACCATAGCACTGCTGACATTTGACCTAGGGTTTAACACAGAATTTGGCATGCAATACTGTTAGCTGAAGTTATTCTTATTCACCTACACAAGGCTGCTTCACTTGGACAAAATTGGGTTAATGGAGACAATGCTAGCAACAACAGCGCTATTTAAAGGGCAAATAAGGGGCTGGAGAGGTGTCTCATAGGTTAAGAGCACTGGCTGTTCTTCCAAAGGTCCTGAGTTCAATCCCAGCAACCACATGGAGGCTCACAACCATCTATAATGAGATCTGGTGAGCAGGCAGAACACTGTATATATAAAAAGTAAATTTTTTTTTAAGGAAAGGGCAAATATAGTAAATATGGATTCCCTTGCAACCTGGGATGTTTAGTTGAACATATTGTGCTATATTCATTATGAATAGCTTTGTTCCTTCAAGCATTTATCCTTCATGCTTATTATGGGCTGGGGCAGACATAAAGGTGAGAGCACAGGGGGTTTGTCCTTCTACATTGCCAATCTCCCCGGGGATCTTAATTTTTTGCGGGGGGGGGAGATATTTTCACTACCATGTCTCAGATAAAATTAAGTTATTTGTCACAAATCAGGTAGCAAGGTAGAATTAATAATAGGCTATGGATTCAATCTAAGATGTTCCCCACAGTCTTATGGGTTGGATTCTATTTTTTTACAGGTTTCAGAGCTTGTAGGAAGTGATTCCTGGATAGCAGAAGTAGGTTACTAGTGGCAGGTCTTTGAAAGTTATACCAGATTCCTGGTTTACAATCATGTAAACAACCTTTTGCCTCACTCTTGTCATACAGATAGACTTCTTGCCTACTGTCATGTTTTCCTGTCATGATGAACCAAAGTCCCTCTGAAAACACTAGCCAAAATAAGCCCTCTTCAGTTGAGGGGCATCTGGGTTGTTTCCAGCTTCTGGCTATTACAAATGAAGCTGCTACAAACATGGTTGAGCAAATGTCCATATTGTGTACTTGAGCATCTTTTGGATATATGCCTAGGAGTGGTACAGGTGGATCTTGAGGAAGCGCTATTCCTAGTTGTCTGAGGAAGCACAACCAAGTGCCATGCATGGAGAAAACCTAGAACAGATGCAGCCTATGGCAGTTCAGTATCCAAGTGGGTTCCATAATGATGGGAACAGGGACTGCCTCTGGCATGAACTGATTGGCCTGCTCTTTGATCACCTCACTCTGATTGGGGATCAGCCTTACCAGGCCACAGAGAAAGACAATGCAACCACTCCTGAGGAGAACTGATTGATAGACTAGGATCAGAAGAAAGGAAAGGAAGACCTCCCCTATCAGTGGGACATATTGTGCTATATTCATTATGAATAGCTTTGCTATCACTGGGCTTGAGGAGGGGCATGTGTGGAGAAAGGGGAGGGAAGGTGGGATTGTGAAGGGAGGAGAGAGATGTTTATGGGGGGATACAAAGTGAATAAAGTGTAATTAATAAAAAAAGAAAATAAGCCCTCCTCCCTGAAGTCCTTTCACAACAAGTAAAGTAACTAATATAATTTCTGTGTGATTGTGGATAAGATACTTAACATGCCCATGGTAGGTTAACAAACGGCCCCTGAAATATTTAGACCACTGTCGACCTGCCCCATGGCCAGTGAGGCCAAGTCTCTGTAGATCAAAGCATATGCCAAAGACTTTTGAGGGCACCAGGGGACTTCAGGCATTTGGGCTCAAGAGTAGTGAAAACAAAGAACATTTTATTTTTATTATTAAACTAAGAAAAACATGAAGTGACATTTACAGTTTATTTAAGTAAATTGAGCATGGTGAGAAAATATACCTGGTGTTATGTCTTACTATGTTTGGTCATTTGAAAAGATCCAAAAATATTGTTTAGGCCTTTGATGTTTTTTTACAGGGCATATATTTTTAGTTTTATGTTATTTTCTTTTTATCTTCTAAAAATGATTTCGTATTGTGACAAGCCTAGGCTATGTGAGATAATGTGACACATAAAAAGTTTTAACTAGAATAGAGAAAGAATTTCAACTTCAATTTCTACATGGAAGTTCTTTTTTGTTGTTGTTTTGTGTTTTTGAGACAAGATCTCACATGTAACCTTGGCTGGCCTCGAACTTGTTATCAAGAGCAGGCTGGCCTCGAACTTAAAAAGATCTGCCTACTGGAAAGAAAAATGGAGCCACCATGCCTAGGCCCACATGGAAGTTCTTAAATTTTTGGCAATACATTTTGCATAAACAATAATATTATCATTATAAAATACATGGGCACAGTAAACACTTGATGTTACCTGTCCACATACTAGTTAAAAGAAAAAAAAAAAACCACACAGCTCTAATTAAGATAATAGTGAATATAATGAAATATTAAGTAAGGAAAGCTATAAGCAATCATATTCAAATCATTTTATTAAAGCTAATGGAAGTAATATGAAAAGAGGAGTCTGCATTATACTCTATGTATGATTTTGAGGGCTTGTGTTACAATGGACCAGATGTAACCAGAGAGAGAATTGTCTATCCTATATCAGTCTATATTACTCTGAAGAAGGATGGTACAGCTTAAATACAATGGAGTACACAGCACATGTCCATTGTAAAATTTCCTATATTTTCAGTCATTTCCTGTTTTAGTATACATTTATTCTCTAACAGTGATGAGGAGAGCTGGGAGTTGTCAAAAGTTTAGTAAGTGGAGATAACTCTGTCTCAGTTTAAAGTAGTCTATGTTGGAGTAAACAGTTCAATTCCAAGTTCAAAGTTTTTAAGAATTAAGAGATCTCTCTACTTCGTCTTACAGGATGGCAACGAGATGAAAGGAAAAGATTTGTGGACAATTATAAGGTCATTGTCTTGTGGTTAGAAAGGAAGAGACACTATACTGGTTAACTCACTAAAGACGAGGCAGTTGGTTAGTCTCACAGCGACATTTGCCATTCAGTCCAGTCACTCGTGTCTTGATTGACTCTGACTGAAACCTCTGCTTCTGAGATCAAGGAACTATGTAGCCTCTTGGTCCCAGCTACAGCCTTTGACAGGCCACCAGCACTCTTAGGATTTCAGGTCTCCAAGAAGGCATGTGTTATGGAATATGCCATCCCAAATTCACGTTGAGACTTCATGGCACTGTGATGGCATTAGTAAGCGGGACTTTTTAGATCACACACAAATGATTCAATGCCAGTACCGTAGAATTAGGATCTTAATAAAAGGGCTGGTTCAGGTATCTTCTCACATGTGTACTTGTTTTCTAGAGCTGTGATGCCTTCTGCCACATTATAATACAAGAAGATCCTCAATTCATGTGGCTCTTAAATATTAAGTCCTCCCAGCTTCCAAACACATAAGCTAGACTAACTACTTTAAACTGGCTATTGTATTCTCCTTTAGCAAGAAAAAGCACAGTAAGCAAGCTTATGCCCTCATAGAATCCTACCTTTTTCAAATCCCCTCCTGGACTTCAATGCTTGTTTCACTCTCCTTGTTTCATTATCCTTGCCAACATCTACCTGCCCTAATTTTTTAAATTTAATTTAATTTTTATTATTACAGCTCAATCACTTTGTATCCTAGCTGTAGCCTCTTCTTCCATCACCTCCCAATCTCACCCTCCCTCCATCTTCTGTTATGCTCTTCTCCCAGTCCAGTGATAGGGAAGATCCTCCTACCCTTCCATATGACCCTAGCCTATCAAGTCTCAACAGGACTAGCTTCATTGTCTTCCTCTGTGGACTGGAGAGGCTGTTCCACCTTCAGATGGAGGTGATAAAAGAGCCAGCCCCTTGGTTCATGTCAGAGACAGTCCTTGTTCCCATTACTAGGGAAACCCACCTGGAGACTGAGCTGCCATGGGCTACATCTGTGCAGGGGTTCTAGGTTATTTCCATGCATGGTCCTAGGTTGCAGTATCAGTCTCAGAAAAGACTCCTGCGCTAAAATGTTTGGTTCTGTTGTTCTCCTTGTGGAGCTCCTGTTCCCTCCAGGTCTTTCTATTGCCCCCTTTTAAAATAAGATTCCCTGCACTCTGCCCAAAGTTTGGCTGATTCTGAGCATCTGCTTTGATACCCTGCTGGGTAGTCTTTCAGAGGCCCTCTGTGGTAGGCTCCTGTCCTGTTCTCTGTTTTCTTCCTCTTCCGATGTCCATCCAGTTTGCCTTTCTGAATGACGATTGAGCATCTTACCCAGAGTGCTCCTTCCTGATTAGCTTCTTTAGGTGTACAGATTTTAGTATGATTATCCTATATTATATATCTAATATCCACTTATAAGTGAGTATATGCTATGTGTGTCTTTCTGTTTCTGGGATACTTCACTCAGGATGATCTGTTTTAAATGTACCACAATTTCTGTATCCATCCCTCCTGGGTTGTTTCCAGATTCTGGCTATTACAAATAAAGCTCCTACAAATATGGTTTAGCAAATGTCCTTGTTGTATACTTGAGCATTTTTTGGATATATGCCTAGCAGAGGTATAGCTGGATCTTGAGGTAACACTAGTCCTAATTGTCTGAGAAAATGCCAGATTGATTTCCAAAGTGGTTGTGCAAGTTGACATTCCCACCTGCAATGGAGTAAGGTTCCTCTTTCTCCACATACTTTCCAGCATGTGTTGTCACTTGAGTTGTTTTTCTTATTTTATATTAATCACAGGTTATGAACTTTGTATCCCAGCCTTAGTCCCCTCCCGCATTCCCTCCCTATCCCCCTCCATCCCTCCCTCATCTCCTTCCTGCCCCTTTTCAAGTCCACTAATAGGGGAGGACCTCCTCCCCTTCCATCTAAATCTAGCTTATCAGGTCTCTTCAGGACTGGCTGCAATGTCCTCTTCTGTGGCCTAGCAAGGCTGCTCCTCCCTTGGGGGAAGAGGGGTAAGGGTCAAAGACCCAGCCATTGACTGCCTGTGAGAAATAATCCATCTTCTCCTTACTAGGGTACCCACTTGGTACTGAGCTACCATTTGCTACATCTGAGCAGGGGTTCTAGGTTATATCCATACATGGTCCTTGGTTGGAGAAACAGTTTCTTCCAAAGTGGTTGTACAAGTTTACATTCCCACCAGCAATGTAGGAGGGTTCCTCTTTCTCCACATCCTCTCCAGCATGTATTGTCACTTGAGTTTTTGATCTTAGTCATTCTGACGGGTGTAAGGTGAAATCTCAGGGTCGTTTTGATTTGCATTTCCCTGATGACTAAAGATGTTGAACATTTTTTTAAGTGTTTCTCTCCTATTCAATGTTCCTCTATTGAGAATTATCTGTTTAGCCCTGTACCCCATTTTTTAATTGGATTACTTGATTTGTTGCTGTTTAACTTCTTAAGTTCTTTGTATATTCTTGCAGGGCACTTTATGGTTTTTGTTTTGTTTTTTAATGTAATTTATTTTTATATCAATCACAGGTTAGGTACTTTGCATACCAGGTGTAGCCCCCTCCCTCATTCCCTCCCACTCTCCCCATCCCTCCCTCATCTCCTCCCCGCCCCCTCCAAGTCCACCAACAGGGGAGGACCTCCTCCCCTTCCATCTGACCCCAGATCATCTTGTCTCCTCATGGCTGGCTGCAATATCCTCTCCTGGGATCTAGCCAGGCTGTTACTCCATGGCATGTATGGGGGAGGGTCAAAGAGCCAGCCATCGAGTTCATGACTGAAACAGTCCCTGTTCCCCTTACTACCGGTCTTCAGTTGGACACCG
>JAQQSO010003874.1:0-13222 GCA_028658305.1 Pachyuromys duprasi | reverse complement strand
ACATTGACCCCCCCCCCCCAGAGGTCCTCTTTGGGATGCTCCTGTTCTGTTGCTTGTTGTCTCTACCACTCAATGTCCATCCCATTTGAGAACACTTTCTTTATCAGTATGTTTGGGTCACTGTTTGACTAGGAACTCTGAGGTGGCTGTGTATTTCCCCCCAAATTTGAAACATTGAGATAGCCTGCTAGCTCCTCTGCCCAATCTGTTCCCAGATCATCTTACAATTCCTTCACATAAAGCTCACACTACCCTCAGGTACTAAAATTGCACCTCTTGCATTAGCACATGATCATGAATTCTTTGATGGTAACTTTCATCCCTGTATTCCCAGAGCCCTGTCCAGAGTCTGACATAAAACAGGCCAGTTGATTCAATAAATGGAGTAAGGGCTGGATGGATAGATTGATGGATGGATGGATGGGTGGGTGGCTGGCTGGATGGTTGGTTGGCTGGATGGATAGATAGATGGAATTAATTGAATTGAACTAATCATAAATGGTAATTTTATGTTCTAAGTTTAATCACTGTTCATTTTAACTCTCCTAGGAAATCTATTCATGGTCCTCATTTTGTTTCTCCCTAAATACACAGACATCAATTGGATGATTCCAAAGGGTGTAGCACTGATGAGAAATCCTGTATTTGCTCTAAATCAAAACTTGTGAAAGTTTTTTTTTGAGTCTGCGTTACCAAGACTTTTATTGTACACCGTAAGCCATTACCACCCTTATGAGACTAAAAATAAATTGATGGACAGCTTTACTCTTTTGTTTATGGCAACTGCCTAGATAGTCTTACTGTCTCTGTGTATTTGTGTGGGTGCACATGTGGAGATCATCGGACTGAGTGTCTTCCTCTGTTGCTCCTCTTCTGTTTTTCTGCTTAGCTTTGAGAACAAGCTCTCTCCCTGGAACTGACTGACCTATCTGGCCAATTGGTCCTGAGGATCCCATTGTCTATGACCTGTGGCACTACGATTATGAATGCAGGTCACTGTAGCTGGCTTATTTTTGTTTTGTATGCTGTTTGTTTTGTTGTTGTTTTACAAGAGTGTTGGGGATCAGAGCTCAGCATAAAGTACTTTATTGATTGGGTCACAGGCCCCGTGTCTCCTCACTGTCCCCTGATACAAACATGTTTTCTACCAAAATGATATTCCCTTTCTCCTCCCTCTGGAGAACCTTCAAAGTATTTCAGAGGCTCAACAAAAAGGAATAATTTAATTTCGTTTTGAATTTAAGGAATGTTATTTCTGAGTGCTTACCAATGGTATTTTTTATAACCTCACTCTAGGTATTATGCCAGATATAAGAGCCAAAGGAGAATGAGAGAGCAAAGGAAGAGTCAGGCGCTAAGCTCAGACCTTGACAAATTCTGTGGCCTTGAGTGACAAGGTGAAGCTTTGGGCGCTTGCCAGAGAGTTTGCTTGAACTGTGCTGTGTGCTTGTATTTGGAGGATCCCTTCCCCAGCTCTGTGTCACCTCCAGTATATTTCTTCTGCTTCCATCAGGTCTTGCTCGTAGAAGGAAAAATTACCATCCTATTCAATGGATAATTATGAAGCAACTTTTAATGTCTTCCTGCAGAGCTTCAGGATGGTGGGGCAGGGGAGGAAATGGCGGCTTGTCAGGAAGAAAGCAACTGAAGTCAGAAGCCAGAAACCACTATTAAGTCCAATTAAATCTGAAGGCTTTGTTACAGGGAAAATCATTCACACTTTGCTTTGCCAAGAACAATCCCAGTTAAAAAAAAATCACAGATTAATGTGAAGACACATTCTCCACACCCAACTACCTCTTCCCCCAACTTGGGTGTACATATAATTTCCTTCTGGAAAATACCTTTCCTCCACCTCTTACCCATGCCTGGGACATGCATATGAATTTTCTTCACCGAAATACTAAGTGGAAAGCAAGTTTTGCTTATAAATTTCTAGTTTACAAATGGAAGCAACTGTAGTAATACAAAACCACTTTTGACTATACATCTACCATAACTACATCTTAGTTCGATTTCAAATACATAATGCATCATATCTTCAGAAGTATAGGACAAAATATAATGCATCATCATCTCCTTAAGTATAGGACAAAATGATTTTTTGACCATTAACAATTCATAACTAGGCCAAGGAGAGTGCTCAGTGACTAAGGGCACGTGTTGAACAAGCATTAGGACCTGAATTCAGATCTGACACTACTGTAAAATCTGCATGTGTCCCTGCACCCCTGCAATGTGTCTGAGTGAGGCAGGAAGGTCAGAGAAAGTTCCCGAAAAGAATGAGGCAGAGAGTGATTAGATCAGTATATAAAATTCTCTTCTGGTTGCAAGTACCTGTATGTATGTGTGAATATGCCATGTAGCCACACAAATAACAAAATAAAAATTTAAATATGAAATAAAATTAGAATTTAAAATCACAGATGTGATCACAGTGTTTTGCAAAAGCAATTCGACCACAGTGTCAAGTC
This sequence comes from Pachyuromys duprasi, assembly GCA_028658305.1. Taxonomy (NCBI): domain Eukaryota; kingdom Metazoa; phylum Chordata; class Mammalia; order Rodentia; family Muridae; genus Pachyuromys; species Pachyuromys duprasi. The sequence continues at coordinate 10,748 of JAQQSO010003874.1, read as the reverse complement.
TTGGAGAAATGAAGCAGTGATTTGTAGTAAAGTGTGGTTTTTAACACAAGACCCATGGGCTACAATAGGAACATTTATCTTGCTTTAATCCGTAAGTTATCACAGACTCATTCACATCAGATGACATAATATGTGACCTCCTCTTTTTCCCCAAAACTCCTGTGGGAAATGCTGCTAGTGTGATCAGTTACTGACTTTCTTTCACTAAATGTCTAAAACACATTTGTAAAAGAGCCAAACACTGCTTCTATGGTGGCCTAAAGCACAGGGTCGTGAAATGTGAAGGGAAGACCAAGAGCTTCACTTCACAAGCCCAGGCTCTGGCGTAAGGGGATTCACAGTGTGCTGATTAGGTTGTAATTTCAGCATATGTGCTCTGATTGGAGTCCTGCCTAGCCAGTGAATAGAAGAGACCCTCTAGGAAAAAAACGTCTTTTCTATTGCCAAATTATGGCCACAATGGACAATACGAATGAATAAGAGCATGGTTGTGGAACCAAAGAAGTCAATCTCTCAGAAATTGCCCTTGTAATTCTGATCATCATAGAACAGGAGTAGTTTTAGAATAACACGTTTGTGCAGATTAAATTCAAAACTCCTTCTCGATGTAAGTTCATTAACTAAATAAAAACCCTGTTTTTTTTCTGGCTAATTCCTGTAAGTACTGATTGAGTAACAGGTCTGCAGGTCAGTTAGTTGTACAAATATGGTAGGACAGATATGGCTGTGTCCTAAATTTGAAAGTCAACAAAATAGTAAGTGATAATATATAATATTTTAAAATTCTATGAAGTTTTGTATGAGAAAAATACCCCTTTCTTTCAGTATTAGGGTTGAACCCAGGGCCTTACTTATGCTAGGCAAGTATTCTACCTCTGAGCTATAGCCATGGTTCAAGAGAGTTACTTTGATCTAAGGTAATCAAATGAAATTTTAATGAAATGGCAAAGTCAGAGTTAAGCCTCCTAAGGCTAGAGCTATTTGTGGGTACAGGGTGTGGAGAATAAAGGTAAAGTTATAGGCAAAATTATTACTAGCCTCTTAGATGTTTGTAAAACAGAACAAAAATTATAGGCATTTTGATTTTTTGATTCCACTGTTTCCTTTCTTTAACCTTCTAACCCCTTATTCTACCATTGCCTCCTCTTCCCAACTCCACAGAGGACTGGACAGCTGGAAGATACAAGTTAATTTAATAGGAAGAAGAAAAAAGAAGAAGAAAAAGAAGCAACCAATCAAACTTACAAATCTCAGGGATTAGATAAAGGTGGAAAAGAGTAAATTTTAGAAACATAAGCAGAGAGGAGCATTTTGCTCAGGGGCTGTAAGCCAGCAAAATGGAATGGACACTGTGGTAGGAAGCTCGTGTCCCTGTAAATATCCACAGGTTTTAAATCTATTTTCCAGAACCAGGAGTTAAGGCTGTGAGAACTGAGCTAAAGAACATGGGTCCCAGCAAAGCCTGGTGCTGGTTCCAACCGGGTGAACTTCCGTACCATATATATGTATGTATGTATACATACAATATATACATATATATGCCTATATGTGTGTTGAGTATTGGAAATTAAATATGGAAATTATACATATGGGATTTATTAGAATAGCTTTCCGGCTGTGATCCAGATAGCCCAACAATGGCTGCCTCCCAACTGAAAGTCCAAGAATGCAGTGGTTGTTCAGTCCACCAGGCTGTATGTCTCAGCTGGTCCTCAGTATACACTGAAATTCTGAAGATGCCAGCTTTAATGCCAGTGAAGTTATGCCTCAGCTGTAGGATGGGTGAAATTGACGGAGAATGAAGACAAACAGGCAAAAACCAAATGCTTCTTTCAGTACCAATTATATAGGCTGTCACAAAAGGTACAGCCCAGATTTAGGAGGATCTTGCCAAGTGTCTCCCCTGAATGCTTTCCTTGCTCAGCGGAGTGAGTGCTGCATCCCTTGGTATGAGGCAGAGTCCAGAATTTATCTAGGAAGGGTTCAAGCTGCAGAAGGCCAGATTATCCTAGCATAAGTGAAAGAATGAAGTATTTCTAGGTCTTCCTTCTGGATCCTTGTAAAGGAGGGTGGTCAGAAGTTATAGGAAATGGCTTCCAAAATCATACACATGCTCTACACACAGCAGATGAACCAATAGAGAAACTCTGAGGTTGTAATGATGCTTCACAGGCTGGAGTGAATGCCCTTAAATGGTACATTCTAGTCTCCATGATAGCTGGTTCTTGGATGCAGGCTGGACCTCACATACCTTGGCACTCTACAGAGGTACCATGACCTATCTGGTACCTGCCCTTCCAGTTAAGAAGAGAACAGTAGCACCTGGCTAGGACTGAAGCCAGTAGTATCACAGACACAGGAGAGTTTGAACTCAGCCTTCTGATTTCGCTTGTGTCATCTGGAGGAGGGAAGAAAGTTCAAGAGAACAGTTGCAGTGACTCACTGAAGCACTTGGGGAAGGTAATAAAGACACACATGTACCCAATTTTCTTCCCTAATATTTATAGGGAATTAAAAAATAACTTCCCTCTTAAATCTGTCTCATTTACATATCAATGATTACTGTCTCTCTGCCAAGAAGAAGAGAAGAAAACACTCAGGCATGTTTTGATTGTGTTCGTTTCTTCTGTCTTTACCTGTCAGCTCCTACCTCATTTTTAGTGACTAAATGATTTAACTCTGCTTATGGCAAACACTTGATATACCTTTTATTTAAACTGAGAATTTAATGCTTAAAAAGAGACCTAAGCAAAATATTTCATACACTATTCCTAGGAGAGCTCAGAATTAAATTGTTAAATGTTCTACTATAATGAAATTTAGTATAATCAGCAGGGAAGTAGCTGTTGGCCATTTATCAGTTTTTCTAGCTACATTTTATATGCATAGAAAGCATAATTAGAAAGCGCCACAGGTGGAAAGCTTTGTACAATAATAGCACATTTTATCAGAATGGTGCTTTTTAACATGGAGATTTTAGGGCATTTTGTAGTGATGGTCAATTAACAATAATAGATATCAGATCTCTGTATGTTTCAATATGGAAATTTGTGTAGAACGGAGAAAGCACTTAAAGAATTAATTCACCTAGCCTAGATGTACTCATGAGGTCACTTACATCTAAATAAATACAAATAGAACAATGTTTAAATTTTATATTTTATCTGATATAGAAAAGATGTGCACTTTTGGAGTTTGGGTATCACCGAAGCTTAAAGCTGCTGTGCTTGTTCCCAGTTCCTTTCAGTTTTAACTAGGCATTTACCACAGGGAATAAGCTCCTTCTGAGGCACATCTTCAAGACAAGTGTGCTGCCTAGAGTTTCCTGGCTGGAGACTGTCCCTGTCACTTTTGTGTCCAGTGAAGGTCCCAGGGCTTGGTCAGAATCTGGGATTCCACAAGGAATTACTGGATGATGGAAAGATCACTTCAGGTTTGAGTGGGTTACATACTTTGTAAAATTAGACAGTAGTTCAAAGTATCTCACCTTAAGTAAACTATGAAATTATTTGATCCCACTCTTGCAGAAAAATCTAAGCTGTAATGAAAGCAAAATCTCTATTTTGTGAGAGAAACATTGCAATTTAGAAAAAAAAAGTCCTCTCACATTAGAGAACGCTGACATCCCTGAAGCTCAACTACTGGATTTTTTTCTCTCCGTTACCCTCCCTCTCCTGTGTTTTCCTTTGAGTTTTTATTCATAACACAGAAATAAAGTTGGCGTTGGAAACTCAGAGGTACCATAGTCAAGTACAGTCAAACAGTGTCATTTAAAATGGATTATGAAAATAATTTGGACAGGACAGGACAACTCAGAAGTAGAGGTCCTTGTACTTAGCCTGACAACATGAGTTCCATCTCTAGGACAGACATAGTAGAAAAAGAGAACCAACGCACACACATGCAAGCATGTGCCACATAAATAAAATTTCAAAGTCATTTAGGAAATTACACCAGCATTTTAAAAACAGGAATAACATAATATTGTAGGAAACACTAGAGAATATTTTGTTAAAACAATTGAGTTTGGAAGACATAAGTGAAAATGCAGGGCAGTGGTATATGTGGGTATCATTGTTCCCCACCAAGAATAATTTAGTAAAGTAAACTCAGGGCAAGTCACTGGCAATAGAGACTTTCAGATCTAGTAAAAGTCTGGGTAAAGTTGTAGTTTTCTCTAATCTTAAAGGTTACGGTTGGTTGATTGGTTGATTGTCCTTTAACACAGCTTAGTTTTATACCTATCCTAACAGTCTTATCTTCATAGCTTTTAATTAAACTACTCAGAAATAGCTACTCTATCACCTATATAATCTTAACATTTTATTGAACCCCTTGTTATTAATGAGATGGGTAAAATCTTTGACATATGTTTCTTTTATTTTCATTTGGTGCATGTATTGGCCAGCATTTTCTAGAGAAGAGTGACTGAAAGAATATACAGACCTATATAAACGTTTGTTATAAAACTTTCCCACAGAATCACAGGGCCCGAATAGTCCTATGTCATGTCCTTAGTAAGTCTCAAGGTCAGGAAAGCCAGTGATATAGTACAGACCAGGATCACATCACAGCTTCAGGTCAGGGTGAGTTAGTGGTATGCAGTGCCAGAATTCCAGCGTGGAAAGGCCTGAGAACCAGGCCTCAGAAGTTCAAGGACAGAAATGCTGAGTTTTCAGCTCTGGGGATGCGAGTGTGGCATGAGGAGGTGAATCTAGTCTCCTGTTTTTCTTCTAACTGGACATGTGGAGTATTGGGTAAATGATGTGAATTATGTCTACCTACATTGGTGAGAGCATATCTCAAATCTATTGAGGTGTCTACTGATTCCAATGGTAATCTCTTCAGATGTACTCATGCACACACTCAGAGTTCCCATTCCACTGTGTGTCCTGGAACACAGTCAGGTTGAATTCTGATTAATCAACACATAGGAGTCATTCTTTTAGCTGTATATTTAATAACAAGATTACCACTTTATGAAACATGACTTTGACATATGAATATAATGCCTCTGAAAACTGCATCTCTTAACTTTTTATCTTCAAAATTATTCAAAAGTCCTAGTTAGAAAATGTATTCACTGATCTCTTATAATCACCTCAGTTTCTCCAATTCCAGGGACTCTGTGCCATTTCTTCTCTTTATTTGCAAGCTTAAGCTCCAAGCACACAATATCACTCATATTTCTTTAAGAATTACACACAAGAAGTCAAAAATCCTTGGAGTAATTTTTAAACTAAGGAAAGTGTCACAGGACTGATAGCTAATCTCTTCCCAGAGTGGACAGTTCCCCCAAGTGTGAACTAGTAGTTAGGCCTGAGGTACCAATCTGTGACTGTGAGCACAGGAAGCAAAAACTCCTCTGTGGCCAGCTGGTTTATTGGGAGAAATAGAGCAAATGTCAAAGAAAGGGTAAAATCACAGATATTACAAACTCAAAATACATACAGTGGCAGAATAAGACATTTATTGACTTAGCACAAAACACCATGTGGCATTTTATAATACGAGCAAGATAACTACATGGGAATTCAATTCATGAGTAACTGAGATCCAGTAATAAAGACAGCGGAATTAGGGGACAAACTGAGGTACATGAAAGCCACAGCAAGACCCTGGCTCGGAATCTTCACATTCCAATTTGGTTTTCATCTGCCTGTTGGCACCATTTTGATTTAGTGTCTATATAAGCCTTCCTTGTGGCTCCTCCACTGGCAATCGTGTTTCCTTCTTTTGATTCTTTGCCTAAACAAGGAAGACCCTAAGGTTGGTCAAAGTATTTATTGGAAACTATGTGGCGTTTTCAACTATGAAGCAGAAAACTACCAATAGCAATGTTCTCCGAAAGAATAAGAGCAATAAGTGAGATCCTCTTGCTTGAACACGCGGTGGTGTGTTAGCAGCAGCTCTGGCCTGTGTGCTGAGATAGCTTTGGTTCATATGAGAATGACATGGCAGTAGAGATACTTGTTCAAGAAGTCCTCTCCCATTTTTCATATTCCAGCATGGAATTCCTGAATCTGCAACAGGGCCACTTCCAAGCCAGAACACTTGCCATTTTGTCCAGATCGCATCTGTAGCTAACATGTTCAATGGCATGAGTTGCTCATGTTACATAGAAATAATAAATGCCATACTTGACAGCTCTGATAATGGTATCCAAAACATCCCAGCTGTTGCCCCTGTCACGACACAAACCAGTTATACTGTTTCATTGGTCAAGTCAGTTTTCTTGTTTGCATTTTCTCAACCGAGAGCCACAGATTTAAATTCCACCATGAGGCAATTTGTAATGAAACAGAGCAAGCTTATGTAATAACTTGCTTATAATTTACCTTAAGTTGAAATATGAAACACTTAGTTCATTGTATTTTTAAGAGTCAGTATTTGTCTTAATTTAACGTTTTATTAGTCTTCTCACCATTTATAGTAGTAACTTTCAAACTCATGAAAGAAATTCAGAGAAATTTATTAATGTGAAAATTCTCCATAAAAAGTGGTAAACTGAGTGGGTCTAGGTCCGCTCCATGCATGGTCCTTAGTTGGATTATCAGTCTCTACAGGCCCCTCCTGGGCCCAGGTTTTTTGGCTCTGTTGGTCTCCTTGTGCAGTTCTCGTCCCTTCCAGGTCTTTCTCTCTCCCTCTTTCTTCCATAAGGTTTCCTAAATTCTGCCCAAAGTTAGGCTATGAGTCTCAGCATCTCCTTCCATACTCTGGTGGGTAGAGTCTTTCAGAGGGCCCCTGTGGAAGTCTCCTGTCCTGTTCCTTGTCTTCTCCTACTTCAGAAGTTTATCTTGTTCACCCTTCTGAGTGAGGTTTCAGTCTCTTCCCTAGGATCCTCTTTGTTATTTAGCTTCTTTAGGACTAAGTGGGTTCCCTAGTAAGGGAGGCAGGGGTTGTCTCTGACATGAACTCACTGGCAGGCTCTTTGATCACCTCCCCCTGGTGGGTACAGCTTTATCAGGCTACAGAGGAAGCATCCAGCTCTGATGACACTTGATAGGCTAGATCAGATAGAAGGGGAGAAGGTCCTCCCCTAGCAGTGGACTGGGGAAGGAACATAGGGTTGGGGGGACTGGGAAGAGATGGAGGGGGCTACAGCAGGGATACAACGTGAATATATTGTAATAAATAAATAAACTATTTAAAATGTGGTAAAAATCTTACTGTCTACAGATTCTTTAAAATTTGTAGAGTTATTGACAACTATATTGTTATGAAGTTGAGCAACTCAAGGGCAGATGGAATAAAACGTGTATATAATTAAGTCACAAACTCCTGAAAGACAGTCAAAGGTTCCTATGTTTGGATTAATCATAATTTATAGAATAGTAAATAACCCTACAAAGTTTTTAAAATGAGCAACTGACTTATGGTGACATTTCAACCCCCCCATTATATATATATATATATATATATATATATATATATATATATATATATATAATGTGTGTGTATTAATTAATCAATACATTAATATAATCTGAAGACTAGAATTTTCTCTAAATGAAATTAAAGTGCCACTAGCAAATGATTTATAATGGGAACTGTAAGAAATAATGTTGCAATTATTCCTAAGAAAATCCCACTGTTCAAAGAACAATTTGGGTTGAGGAGATGGCTCAGTCAAAGTGCTCACAATGCAAGTCTGAAAACCTGAGTTCAAGTCCCAAGAACATACACAAAAGCTGGATGCAGGGGCTGTCTCTGGTAAGAACTTTGATGCCCGCTTTTCAATCATTTACCCCTGCCAGGGCTGCCTCACCAGACCACAGGGGAGGAGGATGCGCTTGGCCCTCATTTGACTTGATGTGCTCTGATGGGTTGGGAGGGTGGTCCCCTTTTTTGAGAAGTAAGAAAGGGGTATACAGGGAAGAGCAAGGGAAGGTGGGACCGAGAGGAGAGAAGGGACAGACCTACAATCAGGATGTGAGATAGATAGACAGACAGACAGACAGACAGACAGACAGATAGATAGATAGATAGATACATAGATACATAGATACATACACAGATTCATAGATACATGGATACATAGATAGGATGCCTACCAGGAGTGTTTGTGATCCCAGAGTTCATACGGGAGATGGGTGGTAGAGACAGGAGGGCTAACTCCCCTTGTGCACACAGCAGAAAAACAACAAAGATCCCCATCTCAAAGAAGGTGTAAGGCAAAGACCAGCCCCTGAGATTGTCCTCTGATTCCACATGTGCACTATGGAACCTATGTACCTGCATACAAACACACACACACATGCATGTGTGTGCACACAGAATGCACCCACACATGCACATCAGACATACATGCACACAATACACATGCATGCACATGTGTGCATATACACATGCTCATACACACATATGTATGAAAAACTAAAAAGAATAGTTTTGAGTGTCCTTGGTTATTGTTGTTTGCAAACAGTTCATTCACCTATAAATAACAGTCTTGTTTTCTTTTGGAACAGTGTATAACACCATGCAAAAGACTATAGAAAATCCTCATAACCCTTTGGGATGAAGACTGTTATTTTATTAACCTTTATATGTATCAGAATGAAAATTGCAAAAGTTAACCCTAACTTCATTATGCCCATTTAGCTGATATATACTTGAATTAATGATCTCACTTGAATTTCATTCAGTATATACACGGATTCGTACATCTCAATGTGAATTACAAAGTCTGTAAGACATTTGCTGTGTACCTCAGGGACAATTAGTAACATATAAACATGCTCATTTTGAGGTATCTTTAACACTACCTCAAACACAGAATATGCCTGATCCCAAGACAGAAGGATTAGAAAACATTACCCCAAGCTCGATGATTAAATCCATTGATGAAAATGTACCATAACACACAGATATATGTCCATAGCCAGATGTGTCCAGAAGGAAACTCACATTTAATTTCTACCACATTATTCATTTTATATTCATTCAAAAGTAAGAAAAAGGTCATTTTTTTCTTTTCATTGTTCTATTCCACAATAACCAGAACAGATATCAATTATTTTTGCCAGACAGGCTGTCACTGTCCATGGTAAGTAAATACATTTTTTGGAAGGTTTCATCTGAAAGGAAGTAAAATATATGTCACATTCCTAATCAGCTGTCAGGCACCTTTTATTCTAACAGGTTTTCACAAAGGAAGATAGGGTTGCTATTTTCCAAAAGTGATAGGAACTCTAAGTGTTTTCTGGGAAAAAAAATAAAAGTATTAGAGATGGTCTTCAAACAAGTGGCAGTTGGAACAAGTACTTTCTCCATCCTAAGGGGAAGGGAGAAAATGAAGACTTCAGCAAAGTGGCAAGTCTCTAAGAATCTGTGATCTGGCAACAAACAAGGGCTAACTAAAAGGTCTTTAATAAAGGCTCCCATGCACCTAACAACTGCCAAGATAATGTCCATACTAGCAGTTCCCAAAATGCTGCATTCCACAAAGTCAGGCTGGAGCGAGAGGCTGAGTATCTTTCGTTCCTCCCTAAATGTAAGAATACAAAGACAGACCATCCATACACCATGGACTGAATGTTCAGTCACCTGACATTTAATAACAAAATTAAAATATGTTCCTAAAAGAAGATTGGCTCAAGGACTGCCCAACAAAACAGAATAAACACAAAAGCACACTGAAGCTCTCCCTTTGATCAGTCTAGTTAACAGAAAGCACAATAAGAGTGGAAAAGAAAAACATATATTAACAAAAAGCTTTCTAAGGACTTTACACATTAAGTGCGTCATTATATATTCAAAATAATCCATCCAAACAGACAAACAAGCAACAACAAAAATGATGCCCATTCTGGCCACATACAAATCGTGAAAGAGATTTTTAAAAATACAAGAAAAAGTAGTGCCAAGTTATCAACAAGATTTTCATAGACTGTGTCTCATTTGTGCTTTGTTTTCTGCCAAAGAGAAATATCCTTGGGTACTTTCAGGACTTCTGTGACCTCAACTCTTTTAATAGGCTACTGAAATCTTCTAGTGACACATGACTGGCCCTGTGCAGAGGCACAGTGTCCCTCTTCCTCTCCTCTACATCTTCCATGGCAGCAAGCAGTTGATATGCAGCTAAGTCTGAACCTTTCTGGAAAGCAGGCTGAGGACAAATGATATCATCTTAGTTTGACATGTTTATTTCTAAAGCTAGATGTAATTTTTTTTTCTTTTGCCATGGCAAGTTGGTTTTCCTGGATTTTCCTAATTTAATCATCAATTCTGTTCTATTCTTGACAGTCACAGCTGTCAAAAATACTCTTAAAGTTGTCAGTCTTGGGAAAAGATGAAAATATCAAGATTAGTGAAAAAAAGTTAAATTACATTTTGTAAATGGAAAGAGGAAACTAGGACTAGCCTGGGGTCAGGACATCAACATTTTTAAAAGGGCTATATTCTTGATGAAATCAAACAAGAAAAAGACCATACCAAATGCCTGATAACTAGACACAAACTTTCCCCCAAACAATCAGCAAATTAAATGAAAGCATCCCCTGATCCAACAAGCATGTATTGCATACTCTTCATTTATAAAAATCCATCTCCCAATTCATTCGCTTCGGAACGGAAGCACGAAGATGAATTAAGAGCAGAATACTTAAAAAGGAGGAAATCATGAAATTCGCAGGCAAATGGTGGGACCTGGAAATGATCATACTGAGTGAGGTATCCCAAAAGCAGAAAGAAACATACGGTATATACTCACTTATATAAACCTATAGGATAGGAAGTTCAAGCTGAAA
>JAQQSO010003873.1:0-13223 GCA_028658305.1 Pachyuromys duprasi | reverse complement strand
TAGTTTTGTGCAGGGTGATAAGTATGGATCTATTTACATTTTTCTACATGTAGACATCCAGTTGGTCCAGCACCATTTGTTGAAGATGCTATCTTTTTTCCATTGTATGGTTTTGGCATCTTTGTCAAAAATCAGATGTCCATAAGTGTGTGGGTTTATTTCAGGGTCTTCTATTCAGTTCCATTGATTCGCCATTCTGTTTCTATGCCAGTACCATGCAGTTTTTATTACTGTTGCTCTATAGTACAGCTTGAGATCAGAGATGGAGATACCTCCAGAAGATCTTTTATTATAGAGGATTGTTTTAGCAATTCTGGGTTTCTTGTTATTCCATAGGAAGTTGAGAATTTTTCTTTCAAGGTCTGTAAAGAATTGTGTTGGTATTTTCATGGCAATTGCATTGAATCTGTAGATTGCTTTTGGTAAGATGGCCATTTTTACTATGTTAATCCTGCCAAGCCATGAGCATCGGTGATTTTTCCATCTTCCGATATCTTCTTCTAATTCTTTCTTCAGAGACTTGAAATTTTTTTCATACAAGTCTTTGACTTCCTTGGTTAGGGTCACACCAAGGTACTTTATGTCTTTTGTGGCTATTGTGAAGGGTGTTGTTTCCCTAATTTCTTTCTCAGCCCTTCTGTCTTTTGTATACAGGAAGGCTACTGATTTTTTTTGAGTTAATTTTGTATCCACACACTTTGCTGGAGGTGTTTATCAGATGTAGGAGTTCCCTGTTAGAATTTTTGGGGTCACTCACGTATACTATCATATCATCTGCAAATAGTGATACTTTGACTTCTTCCTTTCTAGTTTGTATGCCCTTGATCTCCTTTAATTGTCTTATTGCCCTAGCAAAGAGTTTAAGAACTATGTTGAAGCGATATGGAAAGAGTGGGCAGCCTTGCCTTGTCCCTGATTTCAGTGGGATTGCTTTGAGTTTCTCGCCATTTAGTTTGATGTTGGCTATAGGCTTGCTCTATTTTGCCTTTACTATGTTTAGGTTTGTCCCTTGTATCCCTGATCTCTCCAAGACTTTAAACATGAATGGATATTGGATTTTGTCAAATGCTTTTTCAGCATCTAAGGAGATTATCATGTGGTTTTATTTCTTTCAGTTTGTTAATATGGTGGATCACATTGATGGATTTCCATATATTGAACGACCCCTGCATACCTGGGATGAAGCCTACTTGGTCATAGTGGATGATATCTTTGATGTGTTGTTGTATTCGGTTTGCAAGTATTTTGTTGAGTCTTTTTGCATCAATGTTCATAAGGGAGATTGGCCTGACATTCTCTTTCTTTGTTGGGTCTTTGTGAGGTTTAGGTACCAAGGTGCCTGTGGCTTCATAGAATGAGTTTGGTAGTGTTCCTTCTGTTTCTATTTTGTGGAATAGTTTGAAGAGTATTGATGTTAGCTCTTCTTTGAAGGTCTGGTGGAATTCTGTGGCGAAACCATCTGGTCCTGGGCTTTTTTTTTTTGGATAGGAGAGTTTTGATGATAGCTTCTATTTCCTTAGGGGTTATAGGACTATTTAATTGATTTACCTGGCCTTGATTCAACTTTGGTAAGTGGAATCGATCAAGAAAACTGTCCATTTCATTTAAATTTTCAAATTTTGTGGCATATAGACTTTTGAAGTAAGTCCTAATGATTGTTTGGATTTCCTCAGAGTCTGTTTTTATGTCCCCCTTTTCATTTCTGATTTTGTTAGTTTAGATAGTGTCTCTCTGCCTTTTAGTTAGTTTGTCTAAGGGTTTGTCTATTTGTTGATTTTCTCAAAGAACCAGCTCTTGGTTTCATTGATTCTTTGAATTGTTTTGTTTCTAGTTTATTGATTTCAGTCCTGAGTTTGATTATTTCCAGCCATCTACTCCTTTTTGGTGTGTCTGCTTCTTTTTTTTCCTAGAACTTTTAAGTGAGCCATTAAGTTGCTTGAATGAGATGTCTTGAATTTCTTCTTGAAGGCACTTAGTGCTATGACCTTTCCTCTTAGCACTGCTTGCATCGTGTCCAATAAGTTTGGGTATGTTGTGTTTTCCTTTTCATTGAATTCTAGGAAGACTTTAATTTCTTTCTTTATTTCTTCCGTGACCCAGCTGTCATTTTGTATCAAGTTGTTCAGTTTCCATGTGTTTGTAGGCTTTTTGCTATTTCTGTTATTGAGGTCCAGCTTTAGTCCATGGTGATCAGATAGGATACAAGGGATTATTTCAATCTTCTTGCATCTTTTGAGGCTCGCTTTGTGACCAACCATATGGTCTATTGTGGAGAAGGTTCCATGAGGTGCTGAGAAGAAGGTAAATTCTTTTGTGTTTGGCTGTAAGGTTCTGTAGATGTCTGTTAGGTCCATTTGATTCATGACCTCTCTTAGAGACATTATTTCTTTGTTTAATTTCTGTCTTGTTGACCTGTCCTTTGTTGAGAGTGGGGTATTTAAGTCTCCCACTCTTAATGTGTGGGGATCTATGTGTGGTTTAAGTTTTATCAATGTTTCTTTTACAAATGTGGGTGTCCTTGTATTGGGGCATAGATGTTCAGGATTGTGATGTCTTCCTGGTAGAATTTTCCCTTGATGAGTATGAAGTGTTTTTCCCAATCTCTTTTTATTAATTTTGGTTGAAAGTCTATTTTATCATGTATTAGAATGGCTATTCCTGCTTGCTTCTTGGGTCCATTTGCTTGGAAAACCATCTTCCAGCCCTTTACCCTCAGGTAATGTCTATATTTGTGACTTAGGTGTGTTTTTTGTATGCAATAGATTGCTAGGTCTTGTTTATGCAGCCATTCTGTTAGTCTGTGTCTTTTTATTGGAGAATTGAATCCATTGATGTTGAGAGAGATTAATGACCAGTGGCTGTTAGATCCTCTGATTTTGATGTTGGCTGTGGTAGTAAGTTTGTGTGCTTCGTTACTTTTTATTTTACTGTACTGAGGTTAATTATTTCCTGTGTTTTCTTGAAAGTAGTTTTCTTGGGTTGTATTTTTTCTTCTAGTGTCTTCTGTAATGCTGGATTTGTGCGTAGGTATTGTTGGAATTTGTTTTTGTTGTTGAATATCTTGGACTGAGAGTTTTGCTGGGTATAATAGCCTGGGCTGACATCTGTGTTCTCTTAGGGTCTGCAGGATATCCGTCCAGGCCCTTCTGGCTTTCATAGTCTCTGTTGAGAAGTCAGGTGTGATTCTCATGGGTTTGCCATTATAGGTTACTTGGCCTTTTCCCCTTGCAGCTTTTAGTATTTTTTTCTTTGTTCTGTATACTTAGTGTTTTGATTATTATGTGGCAGGAGGATTTTCTTTTCTGGTCTAATTTATTGGGTATTCTGTGGGCCTCTTGTATTCTTATAGGCCTCTCCTTTAAGTTTGGGAAATTTTCTTCAATGATTTTGTTGAAAATATTTTCTGGGCCTTGGAGGAGGGAATCTTCTTTTTCCTCTATTCCTATTATTCTTAGGTTTTGTCTTTGCATGTTGTCTTAGATTTCTTGGATGGTCTGTGTCAGGAATTTTTTAGATTTAACATTTTCTTTGACAGATACATTGATTTCTTCCATTGTGTCTTCCACACCTGAGATTCTTTCTTCCATCTCTTGTAGTCTGTTGGTTATGCTTACCTCTGTAGTTCCTGTTTTATTCCCTAAGTTCTTTCTCGCCACAATTTCCTCCGTTTGTGTTTTCTTTAATTTTTCCAATTCTATCTTCAGATCTTGAGCCGTTTTGTTGATTTCCTTCACCTGTCTGTATTTTCCTGTTTTTTCTTCAATTTCTTCAGCTGTTTGTTTGAATAATCCTCTGTTTCTTTTATTTCTTTCAGTGATTTAAGTATTTCCTCTCTAAAGGCCACAAACTGTTTGGCTGCAACTTCCTGTATTTGTTTACAGATGGCCATAATCTGTCTTTATCTTCCTGTATTTCTTTACGGATGGCCATAATTTGTTTGACTTTTTCTTCCTCTAGTTCTTTATGCATTTTATTTGTTTCCTCTATTATCCTCTTCATAAGCATAGCTATTAGGTCATCTTCTTGAATTTCAGTTATGCTGGGGTGTCCAGGGATGCTTGCCCCTGGATAACTGGGTTCTGGAGATGCCATGTTGCTCTATCTTTTGTTGGTTGAGCTTTTACACTGGCCTATCTCAGGTGTTGGATGTTAGTTTCTGGTGGTTCCTGGAATCCTGTGGTGGAGAGAATCCCCTTGGCAGGAAGATGATTTTTCCTGAGGGAAGCCTCTTCAGCTTTTTGGGTATGGTCACTGAATGGCCGGTGTTTTTCAGGAATTGCCACTGCTCACCTCAGGCATACAGACCTGAGTGGTAACTGTGGTCTTTGTTAGTCATGAGGGCTCTCCTCTCACCCGGAGAAGTCCTGGAGACAGCTGCTCTGCTTCTGGGTTTCTTGCTGTAAATTTAGTGAGCTGCTGCTGTAACCTGGGTGCCCTGTGGTTTGGTCTGTTTAATTAGGGATAACTGATTGCCTCTTGGAGCAGTATCTGGGGGTTGATCTCGGGGAAGCCAGGCTTCTGTAGGTCTGATGTTGGGTCTCTGTGCCCCAGTACCCAAGCGGTGGTCAGTGGTAGGTGAACTCCACCCTCGTGTGTGCAGCTGGAGGCTAGAGTCAGGAGCTTGTGGATAGCCAGAAATTTTTCCAGAGCTAGGTGTCCTGAGGTAGGGCCAGTGTTTCCCCCACTGTGGGATTTTCTCCCAACAGGAAGGCCGCCTCTGTGATGTTTGTGGTGGCGCATAGAGCGTGCAGGCACTGGCAGGTGGTGGCTCCGAGCTGGTGACTAGGCAGGAACCTGAAATATTTTTCCGAGAACTTTCCCATGTGTGCTGCTGGGGGCGGTGGTAGTGGGGTCAGCTGAGTGCTCTAAGATGTCTCCCTCCATGTGGGGTTTTTCTCTGGACAGGGACTCCCAGTCTCTGATGCCCTGGGGAGCACAGTTCTGTCTTTTACTGATAGTTGGGTGCAGCAGGTCTCTGGGCTGGCGACATGCAAGCCCGTCTGCGGGACCTTTTCTAGGGATAGGCTCGGTGACCTGAATGGGTGACCATTTGCTTCCTTCTCTGTGGGATTTTCTCCCTACAGGAACTCCCAGTCTCTGATGCCCTGGAGCAAACAGTTCTGTCTGTGAGGGAGAGTCAGGTGCAGCAGGTCTCTGTGCTCGCAGCTGGAGCCCCTCTTAGGACTGGCGGCTGTGTGCCCGCTGGTCTGCAGTACCTTTTCCAGGGATATAGACTGGGTGACCTGAAGTCAGTCCTGTTTCCTACCTTCCTGGGGTTTTTCTCAAGACTGGGACCCCCCAGTCTCTGGTGTTTTTGTGCCCACTGTTCAGCCTGGGAAGGTGATCAGGACACACAGGTGTGTGGCTCTGGTCTGGTGACCGAGTACCTGTGCGACCCAGGATCTCTTCTGGGTTCTGGCTGGGTGACCTGAGAGTGGACCCGACTGATTCCCACACTGTGGAGTTTCCTCTCACCTGGGAAACATGACTGCTGTTGTTTTAGAGCCCAGAGTTCAGTCTCTTATTGGCTGGACCGACATTGCTGTTCTGCTCCTCAGATTCAGTGTCCTCCTGGCACCGCCATCTTGGATCCCCAACAAACTACGCTTAAAGGTTTGCATGTGCCTAGCAGTAGATGGCCAACAGAAAATGAACTCAGTGGTGTCTTTGGACATTTCTTGTCTCATAATGCCTTGACAAGTCTTTTTAATTTTTTAATTTTTAATATATATATGCTCTGTCTTTTTATTCTACAGGTCCTTTGTGTGCACATTATAGCTTTCAGTTCTGTTTTTATAGTATTTCTGAGTTTGCAAGTGGCTTTCTGCATCTATATCTGTTTATTATGTCATTTGGGGACTCTTCCTCTTGTTTGCTTGTATTGTACTATTATGGTGTGTTAGTTTTTGTTTTTTATTTTATTTTATTATACCTTAGAAGCCTTTTTGTTTGTTTGTTTGTTGTTTCTGTTTCTAATGAGAGACAGAAAGGGGTGGATCTCAGTGGCAGAGGTGGTGGAGACGACCTGGGAGGAGTAGGAGGGAACCACAATCAGGACATATTATATAAGAAAAAACAAATCTATTTTCTATAAAAGGAAACAGGAGAGAGGACACACAAATATAGCAAAACTGCTAC
Source organism: Pachyuromys duprasi (assembly GCA_028658305.1). NCBI lineage: Eukaryota > Metazoa > Chordata > Mammalia > Rodentia > Muridae > Pachyuromys > Pachyuromys duprasi. The sequence continues at coordinate 7,085 of JAQQSO010003873.1, read as the reverse complement.
CACTGATGGCTGCAGAGGAAAGGTGTCTTAGTTCACTGTACTATTTTTTCATCTCTCTTGCAGAAAAAAAATATATATATTTCAAATTAAGAAGACAAGGCCTCATGAGGAAATTTTTCTCTCTCATACTTCCCTTGATATTGTAATCGCAAGCATGGGAGAGCCAGCCTGTAGCTGAGAGCAGGCAAGTTAAACGTCCCTGCTTGACTCATCAGCTCACTGAACTGTATGAGCCCTGGATTTGACAAACACAGCTTATCACATGAAAAAGAGAAACCTCCCACTTATTAAAAAAGGAAAAAAAAAGAAACAAAATCAAGATAAAAACAGACAGAAAACAAAAACATGGCAGCAACAGGCCATTTATGCTAGGGCCTGTTATACGGCTTCTTATACATCACTTTAATTTGGGACTAATATTAACAGAATATAGTCAAGTAAAATGATTTTTACTTTAAAAAGTTTTTCCATTAATATCATGGCAGATTTGTTTTGGGGGGTTTTTGTTTGTTTGTTTGTTTGTTTGTTTGTTTTTGAGATAGGGCTTCTCTGTGTATACCTGGCTGTCCTGGAACTTGCTTTGTAGACCACGCTGGACCTGAACACAGAGATCTGCCTGCCTCTACCTCCTGAGTGCTAGGATTAAAGATGAGTGCCACCACCATCTAGCCAGTAGATTCTTCTTTTAAGTGAATTCTTTGATGTTTTAAAAAAATTATATACATTTTTATTAATTACAGTTTATTCAATTTGTAGCCCAGTTGTAACAGCCTCCCTCATCCCCTCCCAATTCCACCCTCCCTCCCTCTCCTTCTCCTATGTCCCTTCCCAGTCCACTGATAGGGACAGTCCTCCTTTCCTCCCATCTGACCCTAGCCTATCAGGTCTCATCAGGACTGGCTGCATTGTCTTCCTCTATGGCCTGGTAAGGCTGCTCCCCCCTCAGGGGGAGGTGATCAAAGAGCCAGCCCTTAGTTCATGTCAGAGATAGTCCCTGTTCCCATTACTAGAGAACCCACTTGGAGACTGAGCTGCCATGGGCTACATCTGTGCAGGGGTTCCAGGTTATCTCCATGCACGGTATGGTCCTTGTTTGGAGTATCAGTCTCAGAAAAGACCCCTGTAGCCAGATTTTTTGGTTCTGTTGCTCTCCTTGTAGAGCTCCTGTCCCCTCCAGGTCTTTCTATCTTCCCCTTCTTTCTTAAGATTCCCTGCATTCTGCCCAAAGTTTGGCTATGAGTCTCAGCATCTGCTTTGATACCCTCCTGGGTAGGGTCTTTCAGAAGCCCTCTGTGGTAGAACTCAAGAAGTTAAACAGCAACAAGAACTTAAGAAGTTAAACAGCAGCAAATCAAGTAATCCAGTTAAAAAATGAGGTACAGAGCTAAACAGAATTCTCAATAAAGGAATATCGAATGGCAGAGAAACACTTAAAGAAATGCTCAACGTCCTTAGTCATCAGGGAAATGCAAATCAAAATGACCCTGAGGTTTCACCTTACACCCATCAGAATGGCTAAGATCAAAAACTCAAGTGACAACACATGCTAGAGAGGATGTGAAGAAAGGGGAACCCTCCTCCATTGCTGGTGGGAATGTAAACTTGTACAATCACTATGGAAATCAATCTGCTTTCTCAATTAGGAATAGTGCTACCTCAAGATCTAGCTATACCACTCCTGCGCATATATCCAAAAGATGCTCAAGTATACAAGGACATTTGCTCAACCATGTTCATAGCAGTATTATTTGTAATAGCCAGAAGCTGAAAATAGCCCAGATGTCCCTCAGTTGAGGAATGGGTACAGAAATGGTGGTACATCTACACAATGGAATACTACTCAGCAACTGAAAAGAAGGAAATCATGAAATTTGCAGGCAAATGGTGGGAAGTAGAAAAGATCATCCTGAGTGAGGTATCCCAGAAGCAGAAAGACACACATGGTATATACTCACTTATAAGTGGATATTAGACATATAATATAGGATAATCATACTAAAATCTGTACACATAAGGAAGCTAATCGGGAATGAGGACTCTGGGTAAGATGCTCAATCTTCATTCAGAAAGGCAAATGAGATGGACTTCAGAACAGGGAGAAAACAGGGAACAGGACAGGAGCCTACCACAGAAGTGAATTCTTTTCTTTGCTTTTTCTTTTTCTCTTAGTGCTGAGTGACAAGAGTCATTCTACTGTGGTCATGCTCCTCTGACCTTCAAAAGGGCAAATGTGCTAATAGGAATGAAAGAAGAGCAGCTGAGGCATGACAAAGGAGGCCCAGTGCTGTTCATCCTAGCATAGGCATCTACTTTAGACTGAATTAGTTATCCTTCAGCAAGATCGTTATAAAGAAACTGTTTCTTAAGGTAATAGATGATGGCATGGAAAACACAGAGCCAATGAGCCAATACTAGTCATTCCTAGAACTTTCTGGTCTTTGGGGCATAAAGTATAGAATTGGTCAGGTAATTATTTTTGCAGATGTAACTTATGATGTATTTCCTCTGACAACAGTTCAAACGACTGCGTTAGACATGAGCACGTAATTGCCTGGAGATTCTAGTCAAGAAGGGGCTGGTATGTTCATGTGGAATTCTGGATGGTTTCCCTGAACATTTTAGAAATTATATGGGAGTATATCGACCACAAGAATAGATAATAATTATGGTATATGAAAAGTTCATTGACAATAGTGGGAGGAAATGAGTCCTCATTCATTCCATGTCTTCAATGTACAAAACTCTATTCTAAGTGTTAGCTTTACTTAAAAGGCAAAGGCTGCAATTAAATTAAAGGTCTAATTAAAGTTGGAACATTGAGAGGTGGAGAGAGGGCTCAGCAGTTAAGTGTGATTGCTGCTCTTCCAGAGGACTGGTGTTCAATCCCCAGCAACGATGTGGCAACTCATTAACTCATAGTTAATAACTCCGTAATTCATAACTCCAGTTCCATGAGATCAAATGCTTAACTGCCATGATGGAGTAACAGGCACAAAATCAATCTTTTCTTTAAAGGTTAAAAACAAAGCAAAAAAACCCAAAAACCAAAAAATTCCAACACTGAGTTTTGAAATTGCAAATCAGGCAGTACAGGACAGAGGCCACCCCCCCCCCCCAAAAACACTGAGGAATGGTGGAATATCCAGGACACTGCAAAGGGAAGAGGAACTAGGTTAGCTTAACAGCCTCCCTGAATTGGGCAGACAGAACTCAGATTATAATAATATGGAAGTGGTAGAAGTCAAGGCACAGAGTGCTGGAGAGAGGAATGGGAACAATATACCCAGAGTCTCTTTGGGGCTTTACCTAAACTGTAGCCAGTCAGCATGTGGTTGTGAGCAAAGTATCAAGGCTAGAAAAGCAAGCATGAGAGGGGCAGTTAGAGCATCCCCGGGGCACACAGACCTAAAATACTACATGTTCCCATGGGCCAGAGTAGAAAGTTTTCCTCACATATGACCTAAGCAGAGCCTGAAAGAGAAGGAATTAGTGTTGCCAAATAATCCCTAACCTAAAAAATTGCAACCACAAAATTTAGGAGGAAGTTTCAAGACCAAATAATTAAGCCCAAGTAACTAACTCAACAGTAATTCTAGAAAAAGACCAAACAAATTAAAATCCTGGGAACATATATTACAGTTCCCAAAACTGCTGGTGTGTCTCTAGGGAATGTTCTTAGTTGCTAATGATATGAGAGGGTGCAGCCTACTGTGGGGAGATGCCAGCCCTGATGGGCAGGCCTGGGCTGTGTATGAAAGGTAGCCGAGTAAGCAAGGGGATGGAAGCCGGAAAGTTGTACTCAGTGGTTCTGCCTCAGTTCCTGTCTCCAGGTTCCCGCGTGAGTTCCTGTCCTGTCTCTCCTCAGTGAAGGCCCTTTACTTGGAAGTATAAGCTAAGTTAGACCTTTTCCTTCCCCCAAGTTGGTTTGGTCAGTGTTTTATCACAGTAACAGAAGTGCAAACTGGGAAGTTCAGGTATACACTGAGGAGTGGTACTGCTGAGTCATATCACTTGGTTTCCGTGGTGACGCATCTGCTTTAAGCCTATTAACAGTGAGTAGGATATGTCTTTCACCACATCTTTGTTGTTAGCACTTTCAGTAAAAACTGTCCCCCAGGGGCTCATGATTTGAACACGTGATCCTTGGTTGGTGTCTCTGTTTTGGGGGGTTGTGATGGAGGAAGTACATCATGTGGAGTTGGCATTGAGGGTTTCTAGCCTTGTCTCACTTCTAGTTCTCTTACTTTGCACCTGTTTGCAGTTGATGATCTCAGCTTCCTGCTCCAGCTTCCCTGCCTGTCTGTCAAGAGGAACTGTCCACCGAACTAAACGTTTTCATTTATAAGTTACTTTAGGTCATGGCATTTTGTCACAGCAACAGAAAATATATTATTTTCTGTTATTAGCTAATATACTTGTTAGCAGAGTTTCTTGTGTGTGTGTGTGTGCGTGAAGGATAATTAATTCAAGGCTATGCTTATTAGGCACAAAAGAGAACAGCTTAAGGAGAAACAGTAATTGCAACTGAGAACTTTACTTTGGGGCACTTTGGACACTCAGGTAATGGTATCCAGGAGCAAAGAAGCTGCAGCAAATCTGGAGCTTGGGGGAGGGGGTCTGGACTTGAGATGGAGTCTTGGAAGAATTAGCTTATTGCAGGTGAAACCATGGACCTGGATAATGAATGCCATGTAGTGATAGCATTTGAAATTATAGTAGTTATTGTTTTATTATTCTTCCAATTTTTTTATATTCAATCAGTGAAAGCCTAAAAAGCTTGATTATTTTGTCTTTTTGACCTGCACCTGGCTTGTTTTTAGGTTAATAGCTCCTTTGCCTTCTCATGATTTTGTTCCAGTAGTGCATCTCTTCCATCTCTTCCACTCCACCTACACACACACACACACACACACACACACACACATTTCCCTTCTCTCTCACTAGGCTTAAAGCTATCTATTTTTCCTTAGAAGCCTCATTACTTTTTAGTGGGAAAGGTACTGGGGCTGCTCCCAGTTGATTTTACTCTATTGACCTTTGTCTCCTATAATCTTGTTAAGCTTGCCTGTGAGTTTTTGTATGTTTTTAAATATACATGTTACAATGGGCTTTTTAAATGGGTAATAATGTCATCCACAAGTGAAGACAGTTTTACCTCTTAACAATCTGACATCTCTTATTCTCTTGCCTTTTGTGGCAGCTAGAATTTTTAATACAAAGCTGAATAAAAATGTTTCTGGGCCTACTGAGACTTGCGTTTCATTGTCTCTTTTGTGCTTGGTACTTTTGTGAGAGGCAAGCACTCTGACACTGAACAAAGCTCCTAGTTTCTCATTTCTCAGTTTGTTAAAATGATAAGCAGTATTGGCTGTTTTTCAATATAATCTGTTCTTATATTTACGGGACAAATGCTACTTGACTATTATCTACCAGATTTTTTTAGTGCAAATTTAAATTCATAGAATTTTAAGTATACACAGACCTATAAATTCATCTCATCCATATCCCCACTTCCCCTATTTTTAAGATCTTGCTTTAGTGATACATTAGTTAAATTAATAAACAAATATTAAAGTGTTATTTTAAACTAGTATACAGACTCTATTGAAGTCCACTGTGTTGGGCAGGTATATGGGCTTTGACAATACACAACATTACAGTTTCATATATAATAGCTTTAGTTTCCCCAGAGTCCCCTAAGTCCATGTATTCATTCTTGTCAACTGGCTGCTAAAAAAGGAGATGGTGACTCTCAGTTTGGGCTTTAGGTTCAGCTGTAAGAACAGGAAGTATAGCTTGTCTCACTAATCTTGAATAGAATGTTAAGATTATGGCTTAATATCCTTCTTGAAGTCTTGGAGATGAGAGCAGAGAGCATGGAACTCAGGTAGTGCTGGCCAGTCTAGGGAACACAGTGTCAGTTTGTTTTGTTTTTTTTTTCTTTCTGTGCTGTATATTGCATATCTCATTTCTACTTCTGGCACCAGCCACACCTGTGGTACATAGTTCTGAGCTCATATATATCCACAGCAACCATTATCCCGCCATTTTAGTCTGGTAGCAGTTTTAGGATCATCTTCAATAGTTGGGAAGATTGTTTCTCCACAGATGCATATCCTAGAAGCGTAGGGGCAGCAACTGTCCTTGGAAGCCACCTGAGGACCTCTGATGTATCTGGTGGACAACGGTAGGAGGTAATCTGTCAGCCCCTGCAGCTCTTAGCATTCAAACCTGAACTGGCATCCTGGACAATACTTCTCCACACTGGTGTCCCCCTCTTGTTCTTCCTGTTCTCTCAATTACACCTTCTGAGATAACATCACAAATGACCTACACAGATCCAAGACCTTTCCTCAGTCTCTGCTTTCAGGAGATCTACACTAAGAATGCTAGTAATCAAATAACATCTTTCCATCTAAGCATTTTAGAAGTTTTTCTAGGCTTTGTTTAAGTAATTGTTCAAGAAGATATATTTGCAAGGTGATTTTAACCACAGAAATGTAATAAGGCAACAAAAGAATCGATGACAGCCATAACTGCTCACTCTGAACCACATTGTTATCATCGCCAATATTTCCATTTGGTAATAGATACAATAAAATATCTTACTTTGATCATGCATAAACTACTGCCCAAGACATAAAAAGATATATATGCTATTAAATGCAATCAATGAATTCCATAATAGAAATGTAGAAGTTTCAAACAATGTCAGAAAATCTCAGGACAGTATTACTTTCTGCCCGCAGTGTTTTTCAATAAGCTTATGAAACAAATATATATAAGAATTTTCAAACAAACATGTTCACTAAATTGAATAATGTACTTAATCACGTTCTGTTATTTTCATGTAAAGTCTACTCTTGATCAAGTAAAGCCAAACTAATTCCATATTAGAATGTTCATTGAAACCCTTAGTATTTGTAGCACTTGTACCAATTTATGTTGTTCCATTTTTAATTCCAGAGCATTTTATTTGATCAAAAAACCATACTATTGGATGAACAAATGGGATGGACATTGAGTGGAGGAGAAAACAAGCAACAGGACAGGAGCATGCCAAGGAGGACCTCTGGGGGGGGGGG
>JAQQSO010003872.1:0-13225 GCA_028658305.1 Pachyuromys duprasi | reverse complement strand
GTTCTTCCCAGATCCGCTGGCGGACTCACACACTGACTGAGTTTTTGCTGGTGGAGGCGTTCGGCTCGCGCCCAGGCAATGTGTGGACTGGTCAAAATGGTCCCCCAACCCACTCAGTCTGGGGTGGTTCCAATGATTGGTCCAAGTCCGCAGCACACCCGTGGTTCGAAGCAGAACCCGGGTGCAGTGTGCGCTCGTAGGGCGCAGTTCAGTGAAAGCGGCACTAGGCTCCTCCTGATACTGCCCGGGAGACAGTCTATAATGGTGGGTGCGGGCACCCAGCGTAGCCGCTCGTCCAGATCAGAGCTGTGTGCTGCTGGTCACCAGGAGATTTTTCCAGGGAATAACTGGGTGTCCCTAGGGTTTTCCCACTTGATTTTCTCACCGTAGGGATTCCGCTCACCTGGCAATCACAAATGCTGGCATTTTAGGTCCCAGAGTTCAGTCTCCTGGTCGCTGCGTTGTTTCTGCTCTCCTACTCCTCAGACACAGTGTTCTCTCGTGGCAGCCATCTTGGATCTCCCCCTTCTTTCTTAAAGGGGGATTAACACAGCTGTTCTTTAATGGATAGACTAGCTAAAACAGGCTAACCTCAATTCAGTCAGCTGTATTGTTTTTTTGGTGTTGGGACTCTTTGGTCCAGGTTCTGTCCCCTGGCTCTCTTTCATTTGAGTGTATTCCTCAGTTTAATCCTTTGATCAGTGTCTAACACTCTTACCCTGTCCACTCAGTGCTGTAGTGTAACTAATACAAGTTAGTGAAGTAAGATAGGTGCCAATGGTAGGCGGGTGGGTACTCTCACTAACCATAAAGCTTGTACCTAACCATGAAGGAATATGGTGCCGAATCAACACACATTCACTAATTAAGGAAAAATAAAAAACTGTGTACCTTGGATAAAAATCTTCTAATCATTAAATAGACAGCTAATTATAAATTCTTATAAATGGTACTTTACATTCAAGAGCAATCCTGTGCCCAGTAGCAGACAGTCACCACGGAACAAGCTCGGTATTATTTTTGGACATTTTTTTTTGTCTCATAATGCTTTGTCTGGGAATTTTTTTTTACCTTGTTAGTCTTTTCCTTACATATTATGGCTTCTAAATTTGTCCCCCCCCAATGGGCTTTCTGTATGTGTGTGCATCACTGCAGGTATATGTAATTTTTGTGCTTCACACACACACTCACACACCCCCACTCACCCCCACATACTCACCCCCAACATCCCCCATACACACACTTACCACCCACTTACCCCCCTCCAACTCACCACCCCGCACTCAATATTTATTTGGTTTGCTTTATTCTTATTTGCTTGTCTGTCTTCTAAAGAGAAACAAAGAGGGTTTGGAGTTGGAAAGGTAGGGAGATGTGAAAGATCTGGGAAGAGATGAGGACAGGGAAGCTGGGACTAGACTATATTGTATGAAAATATCTGTTTTAAGTGAAACAAATTATTGCTTCAGGCAAATGAAACAAAAAAGCACAGCACAGACCCAAGTTCCCAGTTTTTGCGACTTTGTGCTCCAGTTCCTGAGTCTTACGCTTCATTGCTGAATGATCTTAGACAAACGGATGAACCTCCTTATGCTTCAGTTTCCTTCTCTCTAAATAGATAATCTCTGCCTTCAAAATCATGGTGGAGATGAAATATCCTAATCATAGTTACTGAGGGGCATCCTTGACACATCAGAGGCATTGTAAATGTGTCGATGGTCACATTTAAGCCTTTGAGCTGTCTCACAGTTCCTTATATCTTTTGATACAAGGTTTGACCTTTTATTTTATAATGCCTGTTGTACTCTAGAATACATTCCCTCTGCCTCTCTGTCTTAGCCTGGACTGGAAGACTTGGCTGTCCATGATGGATCCCTGCAATCAGCCTGGGCCTCCTTGGAACTGACAGTCCTGACCTTTGGCACAGTGTGAGGCACCGGCTCTACAGTGGCGTCGGCCCCTGCCTGGGCTCCAGGTCCTCACAGAAATTCTTCCACTGTGTTATTTCTCACGTGTCCTGGACCCAGCAAATGTGGTTGTCCCATACCTGTAACTTCAGAGCCTTGATGGATTTTTCCTGCTTATAGTATCATTGGCAACCTCGGCCTTCATCCATCCACCCCTACCTGGTGCAGCACACACATGCTTAACTCATGATAGACCAAGAGTTGAGTCACTAAGCTATTTTCACTTTCTGAGTCTAGGCCCACATGTTAAGGCTCTCTCTAAGAAAACTTCTATAACCTTCCAACTGAGCCCAAGCCACAGTGAGAGATATTGTCTCAAAACTCAAGATGCACAGTTCTTGAGAATGCCATATAAGCTTGACCTCTGGCCTCCACACATATATGCACACATGTGCGTGTTCTTTCACACATAGCCATGCACATATGCGCACAAATATCAGACATGCATGCACATATGCACAGAAACAAGTAAAAATAAACTTTGAAGCGGGATTTATCTCATGCACAACCACATTTGTATTTCCTTTTGCGGTTATAAAGTATGTGAAGCCCTCATGAAGTCAACACCATCGTCTTCCACAGCCATCTGTTTAAGCAGACCGTGTGTTCTTTGAAACAAGACCGTGTCTTTCCAGCTGCACTCTCTATACCAAGAACGCAGCACGTCTTCCGCCATGCTCAGTTAGCCTTTCCCTGGTGCCTCCAATCCTCCTTATTTCCCCATTTTTATTTATGTATCTTGGAGTTTCTAACATGCATAAGGATAGCCACGTTACTTGGTTTGAGGCTGAATTATTACTAGTGACTTTTTACTAGACTCTTATTTGAAGAGAGTTTTAAAAAAATCATCAAAATGAGGTGGCAGTGGTGTTCCTGTTGCCAAAAATCCTAAAAATGGGAAATTACACAAGAGAAATTTTTATTTCTACAGTGGTAGACAAGGACAAATATTATAAAGCAGAATGAACAGATATTTAATGTCTGGATATTTTATGGGGCGGAGTGAGTTAATCCTAGCAGCATATTATTATCCGACTGCTCCATTCCATAGGATCCTACTTATATATAAACCCCAGTTTTAATATATAACCATGAAATTTAAAATGCTCCAAAAATAAAGCAGTAGACTTTTGAGCCAAATAAATCCATTGCCATTAACACCCAGAAATCTGTATGTTGGCTAATTACTAATTATTCATAGAGCTAACACAGCCCAAGCAGAAAGAAGACAGAATAGAGCTTGAAAGGATAAAAACAAATAGATTTAGCATCGGCAAAGATACCTCATCAGATTCCCCGGAAATACAGTAAATTAATAGAATTTGCTGTCTGCCACTAATTTCCCCCTGAGATACCAAAGGGTTGTGCAACCTGAAGGTAGACCAGAGGCAGGGCGGGAAGATACGGTGTAATGGAGGCTAATTCCCAGGCCCCCGGTAAGTGTTAGCATGACTGGGTTGCCAGCCTGCAGTGCTTTTCATCCTCTTTGTATTTTGGCGCCCATCTTTAGCAAATGAAATTATTCAGTGTGCTTCACTTGGGTGTTTATAGGAGAATTTTACAAGTAAGGAAAAGGCGAGGCCGAAGCGCTGGCACTCCCTCTGCTCAGATGCCGCCATTCACAGTGGCCCCTGCCGTGAGTGTCTGATCTCCGTTGAGCGAGACGTATTTTCAGGAATGGGTAGCAACCAAGAAACATCTGCTTCAGTTATCACAAATAAATGACTAACAGTGAGGAAAGAGGGTTTACCTAAAGTCACAGCAGAAAAGGAAGTTTGAGACAGATCTGCAGATACTGGACAAGAACAGGAAAGAGCTTTTCTGACATTGCCTGTCCTTAAGTGAAATACGGTCCTGCTTGATTACGAGAGATCACTGACATACTCTCTTTCTTTAAAAATGTAACCATTCATTTATTTGAAAATTAATCTGTATCGACAAGGATGCATGCCTTTCCTCTGAACAAATGTGGTTTTGTTTAGCCAAATATCCTCAGAACAAAAATCACAGAGCTCTCCTGTGAGATAAGACTGTGGATTTTAAAAGTGCATGTGAATTGTTAGTTATAATAAGCTTAACATTCACCACATTCTTATTATGTGCCAGACACTGCTAGAAACACATTCCATGTGCTTATTCATATAAGTCTCAAGACAGAGTCATAAAGTAAAGGTTATCATTCCCGATTTAAGAATAAAGAATCTGAGACCCGCAGAGTTCACACTATTAGTAATAGAATGTGGAGGTGATTCCAGAAAAATCTGCCTTTATGGATTTTGTCCTGAGCTACTGAATGACAAAAAAAATATCAAAATCATAAAATAAAGATCAAAGCTTTAGTCTGTGCTTGGCTAGCTCCCTGCCTCTGACTGGAGTTGCTAGGTTTTTTGCTTTTTACTAAAAGAAAAATGAATCTCACAAATGCCAGTGCACATCATATATGTGTGTGTATATATATATGTGTGTGTGTGTTTATATATATATATATATGTGTGTGTGTATGTGTAGATATGTGTGTGTTTATATATATGTGTGTGTGTATGTGTAGATATGTGTGTGTTTATATATATATGTGTATATATATGTGTGTGTATATGTGTGTGTTTATATATATATGTGTGTATGTGTATATATGTGTGTGTGTGTGTGTGTACATGTGCCTTACACATGTGTGAATGCCTATACCAGGAGCCTCCATTTGCGTGGCTACCCTTCACTCAGTGAGGTGTGGTCTTTACCCATTTCTGGATCACTGCAGCATTAGTATGTATGTGTGCTATGGATTTACTAGGAAATAAGCTCAGGAGGCCTCATTATTGTGGGCTAGTTTGCCAGCTGAAAGGCACTGGGAAAGAGATTTGCTCAGGAAGGCCCTGTCTTCATAATAGTTGAATTCCACTGACAGAGTCAAATTCTGAATAGACTGTTGGGAGGTAGTAACACCTTGGAGAGAAGGGCTTCACTGGGGAGAGGGAGTAGGCTAGTGGGGGCATGTCCTTGGGAGTCGCATATTTTGCTCTGGTAGCTGACATCACTGCCTCATCCTCATTTTCTTTATCACCTACCCCTCCTTGTTACGATGCTCTCTGTATTCTGTGTTTTTCTGCAACAGAACCAAAGGTAATGGGCAGAAAACTCTGAGGCCAGAATACAAATACATAATTTCTCCCTTTAAATTGCTATCTGCGGTCCTAATTCCCTAGGCCACCAAGCACCAGCCTTATGGGTTAGCTGGGTACATGGGGAGTGTTCCTTCCTGAACTCAACTAGCCAAACTCCCAGTGAGACCCGGAAGGCTCATTTTATTGCCTTTTACTGAAGAGGGTCTAATGTCAAGAGAGGGCTGAGACCGTCAAGCCAGGAAGATGGAGTTGCCAGGACTAGCCCAGTAGGAAGCTGTCACTGCCACAGGAACTGGAAGAGCAGGTTGTTGGAGCTTCTTGAGTGTGTTATCCACACAAGACGAGAGGAATGGGGGGGGGAACGGGGGAGGAGTGTGGAGGGCTGCACCAAATGGAAGTCACAGTGAGATTTGGGCGGAAACACCCTAACCTTTTTCTCTGCTCCAACCCTCAGTTTCTGAGCATGCCTCCACTAGCTGAATTCCATTTCCTTTCCTCCAAACTCAGGGGACCAATCTCATCAGAAGACATCTGTGCTATTCATTTTCCTTGAATTTAAGAGATTAAAGGATTATTTTAAAAGAATCTTTTAAAATTGAAAATAAAAAGATTTTATTATTACATTTTTCATGTTTAGATCCATGTTTTCCCCCTTTTCCTACTTCCTCCCAGATTCTCCCTACCTATAGTCTACATATAATAGACTTTCCAACACTATCCTGCTATGTGAATTCTACTCCCACAGAACCTTATTTCCACCCCTGGGAGGAAGGGCTCTGACTGTCCACAGGATGCCATGGGCAAGATTCATCCTTCCTCCAGCTTAGTTTTCCAGGACGATATGGACACAGTCTCTATCCAGCCACGAGACTTTCTGTCTGCTGAGCACATCTGGTTATAGTGATGAGAAATTCTCTCTGTTTTCTCAGTGTTTCTCTGTCCCTTCTTTGAACTCTGAGCTGGAACAGAAATATTGCAGACTGCCAGGAAAGGGCCTTGAGTCCCCTGGTTCTGTTCACTCTTAAATTTGATTTCAATTTTTTGACTTCAGCCATCACTAGCAGATACAATACTCATGTTCCTTCCCACCCAACTTTATGCTCTCTCTCTCCCTCTCAGCTCTGTCCCTCTCCCTACCCATATCTTTTACCAGAGGCAAATTAAATCACAAAACAACCAAACAGCAACCAATAAAAATCAAAACACAAAAGTAAAAGACAACCAAATGAAACAAAGCGCAAACACACACACATTTAATTAAAACAACAACAACAAGTAGTTCGTTTTGTGTTGGTGTACTACTCCCGCGCGTGGGGCCTTTCCTGGAGTGTGGCTGATGTGCCCAGTGAGACTCTGCTAGGGAAAACTGATTTTCCCTTTGCTTGTGGAACTTGACTGCTTCTTGATTGGGGTCAGGATGCCGTACTCGCTTACCCTTCTCCATGCTGGAGGCATGTCTGGCTTGATGCTGAGTAGGTCTTGTTCTTGTTGAGTCGTAGTCTCTGTGCATTCATGTATGCATCAGTCCTGTTGTTTCTCAAAGACACTTAAAGTCACTCATATCTCTGGCTCCTACAATCTCCCTGCCTCCTCTTCCTCGTAGGTCCTGGAGTCTTGAGGAGGGGGGGAGTTTACTGAAGACATCCTGTGTAGATCTAAGTGCTGTCGGTCTCTTCTTACCCTGTGCACATTTTCCAGATTCGAGTCTCACTGTTAGGTCCTCTCTACTGCAGAAGAAGCATTTCCACCGTAGGTCGGGTGTATGTTCTAGAAGTCATATTTTGGCTATGTTTCTTTAACAGAATGATACTAGTAGGTTTTCCCCTAGGTCCATGACTTATTTAGTCTCAGATTCGTGGCCACGTTAGCAATGTCAGATAAAGATTCCAGCTCATGAAGCAGGCCTAGATAAAGTCAAAACGTGATTGGCTTTCACAACACTTGCGTCACTAATTCCGCAGTATGTCTTGCACACAGGTTGCTGTTACAGGTCACAGGGTCGTAGCCCGGTGATATTGATGCTTGCCTCTCTCCTCTGGTAGCATGCAGAGCAGAGGTGAAGTAAAGCATTGTCCTCCAAATGTCATTGTAGTGGAATCTCAGGAGGGAGACAATTAAAACACAAGAAGTAAAACCATTTTGTTTAACAGAAAAAATTAATAGAACCTTAAAACTTTAAAAATGGATCCCATATTTTTCTGAGTAATTTCACTTTTCAGCAACTTTACCCTTTAGGTATAGTATTCAAATTATGGATCTTCTCTAATTCATTGCCAACCTTATACTTTATAGATAAGGAAAATTTTAATTTAATTATAGTTATCTGTCATCTTACTGCAGTATCTAATTTTTTATGGTTGTACTTTACTTGTAACACTCAGTTTTTTTTTAATTTGGAACAAATTGTTTCAATTTTGGATACTTCATTCCAACACACATACTAAGTATAATTTTTATGATAATTTCCTCAACTAACAATTACAAAAATGTTAGAGTCTGACACCATTTTAATCTTATTTGTGAGTAGAAACATTTGCCTCTCCTACCTTCAGTCATGGTAATTCCCACTCTATATGTGCTTATCCTACTCCACAGCTTGTGTTCTTTCTGTTTTTCCCATGCTGTTTTTCCTCCACAATGAGCAAAAGAGATAAAAATTGTGCAAATGCCAATGTTTTTTTAATTTAATTAGTCTTGTTTTATGAAATTGGTTCTACTATCACAAATTACGTATTTCCAGTGGCACCATGGAAAATTGCCAGATCCTCTCGCACGCTACTTGGATTCCAAAGGGGTGGGTAGACCTTTCATGCCAACTCTCTGCCGCCTTCCTTCAGGATCGTGCAATGGGCGGGAAGTGCTGTGGTTCTGTCCCCTTGAGGCACAGGCTAGAATAGGACCTGTGGTTTTCTTTTTCTTTCACTTTTCCCCACACCAGGGTGTACGTTCTCTTTGCCCAGTCCCTCCCAGGTTTTACTCTACTTTTGCCTTTCAAACTTCTTCTGTTCTCTTCCAGGCAGTGGAATGATGCTAAGTCATCATGCAAATCTACAAATTTTACAAAGAACAATGGTGGGTTACTGAGAGTCTCTGCGGCTATACCGTGTAGGTGAAAGGAAAGAACACTGATGAATACTTCAATAAATCTTTCTAGGAAAATTATAACAAAAAATGCTCTCCACTACCCTTCAACTGATTTCAGTCTCTTATATATGTGTTATGGCTAGGGTGAGTAACCTCTTGTTTGGGACATTAACATTTCTGTACAGAAACTAAAGACCAAAACTCTGCTGGAGTGAGGCTGCTGAGGATGTGTGATGAAGCCACACACTTATCATACTTGGTTTCCAGTGGTTTTCAAATCCCACATCTATTCACTTTTCCAGCATTACCAGGAACCTTAACTGATTCGTGTCTCTCTTCAAATTACAGCAGGCACCTTCATTTCACTTTTATTCATAAAAGAACTATGCTGCTTAATAGAAATGTAGCTTACTTGCTGTTTCTGTTTAGTGCTCCTGAATATACCTCATGCACACTGAAGAGGCTTTCTGCTTATGCTTTGTTTGTATACCTTGTGAGTGCTGTGCCGATGGCAGCCAGAAGAGAGTGTCAGCTATCCTGAGAGTTATTGTGCATTCCATGTGAGTACTAAGAATTGAGCCAAGGTTCTCTAGAGGAGCAACCAGCTCTTAACTGCTGAGCCATTTCTCTGTCAATGTGCAATGAACTCTTAACCTCAGGTCCCCAGTAAATACTTGCTTTTAGCCATGAAAATCACAGACTTGGAAATCACTTACAAAATGTAGGCATACATAATATGAACGCTATGCAGACATTTGGGATTAAAACCAGAGTAGAGACTCATGTGGTATCATTTTCATATGAATCACATGCATGTTCCTGATGATAAACAGTGACTTCACATTTTGACTGAGCTAACATAGTATAGCAGGAAAACGATTCCACGAAAGTAACCTCACCGTCAAATGGATATGAGAAGAGGAGGCGGGTGAAATAATTAGAAGTATCTGTATGGTTGAGGGTGCTAAACTTTTTGGGGGGGTTTGTGGGGCATATAAAAGGTGATGAAGCTCTTCTAACACAGCTGGGACTAAATCTTCAGATGAGAAGCAAAGCAGAGCCAACCTCCTCCAGCCCTTCTACTGTAAGGAGGGGCAAATGCTCCTGGCTTTCTTTTAGGTACCAGATGGAAACTACTGTTGAATTACCCTCATCACATGGCCAACCTCTAGATTCATAACACAAGCATTTGGCCTAGTGAATTCCTCAGAACATTTGCACCTGATGGGCCATTTTATGGAGCCCATCATTGGCCATCATGTGTGGCATTTAATTGGGAATTAATTTTCAATGCCTTGTTAATACTTTTCCTATATAAATGCAGGAGTTTGCACAAAGCCTCTAATCATACTCTAGCTATACTCTTATAGTTTTGTCTTATCCTCTAGAGAGGTCTTGCAATATACAATCTCTGAAAGAAACCAGACATGTCCACTTGCATCTTGGCTCATTCATGATCAGCCAAAATGACTCAGCTGAAATTTTAATATGCCAATTGTTTTCCACCCCCCAAAATGTGCAACTGCCTTGTGTTCAAGAAAATGATGTGTCCCTTTCATATGTTTTGTATTCTTTGCACTGTATTTGAAATTTCATCTCTAAGTAAGCCATTGTCTTTAAAAGGTAGTAGCTTTGATATTACTGCGAAGTCTGAACTCCAAGGAAAACTATGAATACTTCATGGTAAATAATTTTCACATTATGAATTTGGTGGTTGTATACAATTACAGCAGATGAACAATGTATGTGTGGGCAGCTTCTGACCCAAAAGCTTTGTCACATGTCAGTTTACGATGGGGTGGTGATACAGAGGTTTGTAAAAAAAAAAAAAGGATGAATTCCAGGCTTTCACATATATCACTTTAATTGACTTCTTTTACTATCATTTACAGGCTGAGTTTATAATTAAAACTTTGTTACTAGGTGCTTACAAAGAGAAATATCAGGCACACTATTTTTAAAATAAATTAACCAGACACATTCATTTTTCTCTTTTTTTCTTTCTTTTTTCTTTTTCTTTCTTTCACATTATTCTTTTTATTAAATTCTTTATTAATTACACTTTATTCACCTTATATACCCCTGTAGTTCCCTTCCTCCTCCCATCCCAGTCCCTCCCTTCTTCCCCCTTCTGCACCTGTGTCTCTCTCCAAGTCCAATAGGGGAGGTCTTTTTTTCCTTCCTTCTGATCCTAGTCTATCAGGTCGCATCAGGAGTGGCTGCACTGTCTTCCTCTGTGGCCTGGTGAGGCTGCTCCCCTATCAGGGTGAGGTGATCAAAGAGCAGGCCAATCAGTTCATCTCAGAGGCAATCCCTGTTCCCATTACTATGGAGCCTACTTGGACACTGAACTGCCATGGGCTACATCTGTGCAGGGGTCCTGGGTTATCTTCATGCATGGTACTTTGTTGGAGTATCAGTCTCAGGAAAGACCCCTGTGCTCAGATTATTTGGTTCTGTTGCTCTCCTTGTGGAGTTCCTGTCCTCTCCAGATCTTACTCTTTCCCACTTTCATAAGATTCCCTGCACTCTGCCCAAGGGTTGGCCATAAGCCTCAGCATCTGCTTTGATAGTCTGCAGGGCAGAGCCTTTCCGAGGCCCTCTGTGGCAAAGAAACAGCTCATTTTAAACCAAAAGGTTTATTTTATTTAAAATATCATTCATTAGACTTGGGGGAGAGTTTGAGTTATTCCAGGAATAATATAGCAACAATTTACTTTCCACGGAGCTTGGTAGTCATGAGCCAATGTGCAATCAGCTGTGTTTCAACAGGTGGTGCATTTGATTAAGTAAGCATAGGACTAGGAGTGTGTAACTCAGAGCTGAGTACTTGACTAGCTTGAGTGATACCTTGTGCTCAGTCTCCAGCCCCAGAGTTAAATGCAAAATAAGCGGGTATGTTAAGCTGAGCTCAGGAATATTTGAACATGTTCATTGTGGAATGAGTGATGGTGACAGGTGACATGTGGGAAGAATGAGGACTCAGAATGATCACTAATAATCTTTGCATTTTTTGGACAATTAACTCATTCTAGGGTTCAAACAATGGAACAAAGGTTTACACACTCAGATGATACCAAGCAAGTACAACTTCTTTTTGTCCCAAGTATGGCTTTTTATAGGACAACAATATTCCAACAATAAATGCTGTGGACAATTGCCATAAACAGAATTTAGGGGCAATGATACATGTGTGCTAGGAAGCTCTCTGGGAGAAAGCCAAAGGAGTCTGAGAGGGGTTTCCCAACAGGAGGTGTAAGTGTTGAAGGAAATGAAACATGGAATCTGAGTAGAAGGGATTTATGTGAGCTCGTGGAGTGTAGAAGCAGATTCACAGGTGTTCACCCTGAGTCTGTGTCTCGGCATGTGGTGTGACTGAGCAAGTGACCCACTCTTCATAAACTGAAGAGCAGTGGTTATGACTACCATGAACATTAAGAAGATAACGTGCTTAAAACACTTTGCTCAGGAAAGTGAGTCAGTGTTGACTCACGAGAACCTGACTACATGCAGCGTAGAATGGTTCTCAACCCATGGGTCTTGACCCCTCTAGGGGCTGTACAGTAGACACCCTTCATATCACATAATTGCATTAAGGTACATAATAGCAGCAAAATTACAGTTATAAAGTAGCAACAAAAGAATTTCTTTGCTTGGGGGTCACCACAACCTGAGGAACTGCATTAAAGGGTCATAGCATCAGGAAGGTTTGAGAACCATTGGGTAGACCATCTGGGTTGTGCTCTTGGATACCACCATGTAGAAGGGACATTAGGATTAAGATAAGATCAAGTGGCTTCTCCTGGAGAGAAGGTCTTGCTGTTGCTTACTATGTTTTGTTCCTATTTCTGATTAATGCTAATGGAAGGAAGATGAGAATCAATATGTATCACTTCAACGTTTTCGGTATCCTCACACATGAATGATTTGATTTTTTGATCCTTTATTTAATAGCATAAAAAGCATTTTCCAGCTGGGTATTTTTTCATAATATTAATTCTGATTTACTATTGATATCTTAAAATGTATATTTGTTGTTAATGTCTGAATCGTAGTCTAGCATATGGTTACTGTCATTATGTATTTTCTGCTCTGTCATGGAAGTTTTACAAATTCTTATGTTTTAAAGTTAAAGCAATATGGCAAAGCACACGTATTGTTTATTTATTCTTGGCCCTGTTGGGCGCCTACTATCTTCTACTAAAGGAGACACTGAAAGCAGTAAGTTGAAATAACTTTTGGTTTATGTCTTTGGTCTTCATTAGCTTACAATGCTGGAAGTGTACCTGCTGGTTTAAGAGTTGACATGTGAGGGTTTCCACTATCCATTGTCCCATTACTGTTTAGAAATATGTCAGGGGAATCCGAGATGGCTGCCACGAGAGGACACTGTGTCTGAGGAGTAGGAGAGCAGAAACAACGCAGCGACCAGGAGACTGAACTCTGGGACCTAAAACGCCAGCATTGTGAGTGCCAGGTGAGTGGAACTCCTATGGTGAGAAAATCAAGTGGGAAAACCCTAGGGACACCCAGTTATTCCCTGGAAAAATCTCCTGGTGACCAGTGGCACACAGCTCTGATCTGAATGAGCAGCCGCGCTGGGCGCCCGCACCCGCCATAATAGACTGGATCACACAGTCTCGAGGGCAGTCTCAGGAGGAACCAGGCACCGTTTTCACTGAACTGCACACTGCGAGCGCACACTGCACCCGGGTTCTGCTTCAACCGCGGTGTGCTGCAGGCTCAGACCGATCACCGGAAGCACCCCAGACTGAGTCGTTGGGGTACCATTTTGACCAGTCCGCACACTGCGGGCACGCACCGAACGCTTCCGCCAGCAAAAACTCAGTCAGTGTGTGAGTCCGCTGGCGGGTCTGGGAGGGACCTGCGTTCTGCCTCAACCCATGGGTATGCGGCAGGCTCACCGGACTGAGAGGATCCTGGAACCCTCTTGACCAGACTGCACACCGAGGGCAAAAGCTGCACGCATCAGCCAGCAAAAACCCCAGTTCGGGTGTCTGTCCACAGGCCAGACAGAGAAGGCCTCAGGCA
>JAQQSO010003871.1:0-13225 GCA_028658305.1 Pachyuromys duprasi | reverse complement strand
CCCAGACACATAAACAATACACACAATTTTAAAACATAATTTTTAAAGCACTGCTAGAATACAAAAAAGCTCAAGATGCTCAGCAGTCAATGAGGTCACACTGAGCCCAGCACAGGCTATGCTGAAGACCAAAAAAAAAGAAAGAAAGAAAGAAAGAAAGAAAGAAAGAAAGAAAGAAAGAAAGAAAGAAAGAAAGAAATCCAACAAGGACAGCTAGGATTTTTGCAGCTGCAGAAAACTGAGTTAATTACACCCCTTGGTTCATGGCATGTGATGTCACCCGTCTGTTCCATCCTTTCCCGTTTAGTAACAGCTTCTTCTGCCCTCTCCTGATAGCCACCTCCTTTGGGTCTCCTTATACAAACCTACTGAAGTGATTCCAGCACCTGGGAAGCAGAGGCAAGAGAATCATGGTGCGTTCAAGGCCAGCCTGGGCTTCTTGAGGTTGTCTCAAAACAAATAGGGCTGGGGGGAGGGGTGATTAAGTTCTATAGCTAAGGTGCTTGTCTAGTATACATTAGACCCCTGGGTTTGATCCCTGGCACAGGATAAACCAGATGTGAATGTTCCCTCCTATAATCCTAGCCTTAGAAAAGGCAGGCAGAAGAATCTGAAATTCAAGGTCATTATTAGCTACATAGCAAGCTGGAGACTTGCAGGATATTTGATCCCACTATGAACCCTGAAATTGTGTACAGGAAAAACCTGTTTCAAGTTGTGGTGTGGCTCAGTCCTGGAACACAGCTTTAACCTAAGATTTTTTTTTTTTCAAGCTAGGGTTTCTCTGTGTGGCCCTGGCTGTTCTGGCCTCAAGACTACAGCTCACAGTGATCCACCTGCCTCTGCCTCCCAAGGTGCTGAGATTACAGGTCTGCACCACCTAGCCCAGCTTTAACCTAAGAACTTTATGTAAACAGGAATAAAAAAAGTCAACCCTAAGTCAAGTGGCAGAGCGAGCAACCAGCTCACAGGAAGTGAACATAGGAAAAGCCATGGAGTAAGAGGAAGTCACGAGGACTGATAGAGAGATACACAGGAAGTAGAAGGGAGGGACATTCGGTTTGAAGGGTTTTTAAGACAGCTTGGAGAAGGAGGAGGGACCTTTTCCTTCTGGGGCATTGGATGAACAGTAAGGTCAGCTGGGGGCTTTCTCTGTCTCTCTGAGCAAGCAGGCTTCCACCCCAGCATGGGTGAGAGTGCTTGCTGACAAGCCCATTGGCCTGAGTTCAATCCCTGTGAAGCATATGGTGGAAGGACAGAAACACCACCAGCCTCTCTGCTTACCTCCTGTCCCGATCAGCTATTAACTGGACACAGCCTACAGCCATCTGAGGGACTCTGAGGTTAAGAATTGCCCAGGTCAGGTTGGTCTATAGCCACATCTGTGAGGGATCTTCTTGATTGATGTGGGAGGGCCCAGCCCACTGTGGGCGGCCTCCTCCCTAGGCAGTGGGAACGGGCTATCTGAGTCCATGTCAGAGACAGCCCCCAGCTCCCCTTGCTAGGGAACCCACTTGGAACTGAGCAGCCTATGGGCTTCCTCTGAGCAGGGGGTCTTTGTCCTCTCCACACATGGTCCTTGGTTGGAGTATCAGTCTCTGCAGGCCGCCCTGGCCCCAGGTTTTTTGATTCTGTTGTTCCCCTTGTGGAGCTCTTGTCCCCTCCCCCTTCTTTCAAAAGATTCCCTGCACTCTGCCCAAAGTTTGGCTATGAGCCTCAGTATCTCCTTCGATACCCTGATGGGTAGAGTCTTTCAGAGGCCTCTGTGATAGGCTCCTGTCTTGTTCCTTGTCGTCTCCTACTTCCAATGTCTATCCTGTTTGCCCTTCTTAAAGAGGTTTCAGCCTCTTCCCTAGGGTCCTCCTTATTGTTTGCCTTCTTTAGGACTAGAGATTAATTCAGTGGCCAGTTCTTTGATCACCTTCCCCTGGGGGATACGGCCTTGCCAGGCCACAGCGGAAGTTGATGCAGCCAGTCCAGATGAGACCTGATAGGCTAGGGTCAGATAGAAGGGGAGGAGGAGCTCCCTATCAAGGGACTAGGGAAAGGGCATAGGGGGAGAAGAGGAAGGGAGTGTGGAACTGGGAGGAGACCAGGGAGGGGGGCTACAGCAGGGATACAAAGTGAATAAACTAATAAATACGAAAGAGAGAGAGAGAAAGCTATCTGAGCATAAGCCAGTGGGCAAGCCAATGAGTGAACCAACAAAATGTCATTCCTCCATGGCTTCTGCGTGGAGTTTCTGCTTAAGGTCATGTCTGGACTTTTCCTCAACAATGAACTGTGGCCTGGACGTGTAAGCCACATCAACCTCTTTCCCTAAGTGGGTTCAGCATCACAGGAAGAGAAAGAAACTAGACACCCACCCATACACCAAAATACATAAATAAGTAACGCAAGACACAAAAGTCAAAAAAACAGACCCCCTGAGATACTCTCATTCCTAGCTGCTTCATAACTTCTGTGCTGGCGAGTGTCCCATGTTTTCTGTTCAACGTTGTTCAAGGGGCGTGAGCAGTGAAGCCTGCTGAGCACTGTAGGTGATCTTTCTTCCAGCAAAATCGATCAACTCCCAGATTCTAAGGGTTTGTTTATTGATTCCATTGGCTTTCCCCTGCAGTTTACATCACTGAAAAGCAATGATCTTGTCTCTCCCCAAGGCCTTTACCTTTCATTGTTCTTTCTCCGGCTTTCTGCACCAGCAGCCGCATCGATATTATGGGCATCCTGTTCCCATTTGAGTCTTTCCACCCTCAGTTTCTCCCTTCCACTTTATCCTTAAGATCTGTTTATTCGTTTTGTGTTTGAGAGTATGCAAGAGTGTGTGAGAGTGTGTGAGCATGTGAAGTGTATGAGTGCCTGTGTGTGTATCTGTGTGTATGCCTCTATGTATGTGACTATGTGCCTATGTGAGTGCACGTGCCCGTGTGAGTGTGTGTGAGATTGTATGTGTTTGAGTGTGTGTGAGTGCATATGGTATGAATGTGTGTGAGAGTATGTGTACACCTGTTTGTATGGGACTGAGTGTGTATGTTTGTGAGTGTGTGTATGTGTGTGTGAGTGTGTGAGTTTGCATGCAACATATGCTCTTGAGGTCAGGAGAGTGTTTCAGGCCCCTGTGAGCCACTGTGTGGGCAATGGGAACTGAACCCAGGCCCTCTGCAAGAGCAGTGAGCCAACTCTCCGGTTCCTCCTTACACAAGCAGGAAACAGTCTCCGGGGATGGTGCACTCATAATGGTCCACAGCTTGATGAGCTAGTGTAAGCTCTCCTGCAACACGGCCGCGGCAATAGGATAATTTACCTTCCCACCAACACGGCTGGGAAGGAGGCTGGAGAGATGACATGTGCCCACATACACATGCAAACCCACATACACACCAAGCATGCACGTACTACTCACATATACATGCAAATTAAAACAAAGAGAGATCAGTGAAGTCTTGGGTTGAGGACTCGGGCCGGTGGGGAGGGGGGCTTGCGCAGCATGTGCAACCAAGGTTCAACACCCCATTACCAAAAGGAAAAGAGTTTGGGTGCCACCGTCCAGGCTGGCCTCAAGCTCCTGAGCACTTCACGCATCTGGAACTACAGGAACACGCCATGCTGCCTGCCCTCGGCCCTCTCACCTGTGTGACACTTTCATCCTGAAAGCTCACATTACAGAAGAAATTCAGAATCAGCCCCTCATTGTCTCACAGAAAGACAGAGACAGACAGTGAAGACAGCCGCTTCTGAGTCTGTGAACTCCCCTCGGAAAGGGCCTGAGTCACCCTTGATTTGGAAGCTGTGCGGTTGCCACTACATTCAAACTTTAAACATCAGTGCCAAGCTCCCATGATCACCAGTCCACACTCTGATCTCCTCTCGGACCTGCAGTCCAGCAGCTTGGACAGAGGCAAAGCCTGGGGCTGTTGTCCTGTTCTGCCACTAGGGGGTGATAGACCCCATTCAATTCAAATCCGAGCGCTTGGCCACCGCCCAGCTGCGTCTTTAACCTGGGACCTGCATGGTTCAGGGAATTACCAAGAGTGACGCATCCTGGAGACTGATCCAGCCACAGGAGGCCTCCTCACAGGCTGCAGCACAAGCTATACTCTATTTGTTCAGAGAGTGCCATTTCCGGGAGAAATGAGCTTTGGAACTGTTCGTGCACAAGTCCTGATGGCTGAGTAGACCACACAGAGACCTGTCCTAAAAGGTTCTAGTAAGAGGAGCATTTGAGGGCGAAAGGTCACTGTCAAAGATGGAGTGAGTCCTGTCAAAGCTGGAGAAGGCATCATCTTATCTCTGCTGTCATCTTCGGCATCTATAGCCAACTGACTGGAGATTGTCCCCCTATGTAAATCATTCAATACTGAGAGTTCGTTTCCTAAAAAGATTTGGCCCAGCTCGTTCACAATCCAGATCTAGAATTATGGTGCATGCCGCCATAGCCAGCGATTGTATTTGGCTTCTTGGGGGTGGACACCTGTAATTCCGTCCCTGAGAGATTCGGGCACAGAGTCCTGAGTAACCACCAGCCCCGGCTACACAGTGATGTCCTGTGTCCCCCCAACAATGTGATTATCTGAAAAACTGATTAGTAGTTGTCTCTTCTCAAGAATCAGGGTGATTTTGTACTACCCCTCTGTCACCTCCTTGGTTCGCCGATCGGTGACATGGTGACACGAACTGATAGCGTGGCTGCTCCTCTGTTAACTTTCCCTCTTAAACCTTCATTTCCACTGACCGGGGACACGAACAGGCCCAGGGCCGAGTGGGTGACTGTGGCGGCCAGGGCCTCGGGCCCAACCCGATGGAGGCACTCAAGGCTCTCTAGAAGGCAGCATTGACCCCACCATCTCCAAGGCTCCCCTGGGGCTCAGTGACCAACAGAGCTTGTCCACCAGCCTGACGGCCAAAGTCAACCCCTGACATCTTGTTCTCTGGCCTCCATCATGGAAATGAATTAATGCATTTAAAGAATAAATTAAAATGCAGTGATATCACTGTTAGCTATCTGTTAGGTTGTTAGATACAATCTTCTTCGCTGTTGTTTTAAGAATTCTTGTTTGTTTTGTGGTCAGTTTTCTGAGACACCGTCTATGCTACCCAGATTCCCTTGAACCCGTGTTCCTCCTGCCTCAGCCTGTCATGGGAGCTGGGATAACAGCTGTGATTCACTGTGCCCAGCTCAGAGTTGGTTTTGACAGTGAATCTTCAGTTTGTCCCACAGCATGCAAGATTTACGTTTCTCTCATCTTTAAGGCCTCATTGGGAGCTAATTTATAATGTGAAACTCACCCACTGTCAGGTATGATTCATCCCTTTTAGCACACCTAACGAATCAGACAATCATCTGGGAGTGGTGGTGCATGCCTGTGGTCCCAGTGCTGGGAGAGACAGAGGCAGGCAGATCTCTATGAGTTCAAGGCCAGCCTGGTCTACAAAGCGAGGCCAGGCCAGCCAATGCTACACAGAGAAACCCTATCTTGGACAAAAGAAAAGAAGGAAAGAAGGAAAAAAAGGAAAGTTGTAAATATTTTAATTTTTTGCCATATTTTGCCAATTATTGCCATATTTTAATTTTTAATTATTGCCATATTTTAATTTTCTATTTATTTCTGGGCGCACTCATGCCACCATCCATGATGTGCAGGTCAGAAGCTGACTCACGGGACCCCCGGGGGTCTCAGGAATCAAACCAAACTAGGTCCTCAGGCTTAGCAGCAATGGCTTTCTGTCTACTTCTTTATTCTATAGCTAGTATTCTTAATCTGTCCCCGTTTGGTTGGTTGGCTTTGCCTTTCTGTTTCGTATTGGGTTGGGTTTGGCTGTTTGGTTTCCTTAGAGTACAGCCCAGGCCATCCCCTGCCTCTGCTCTTTGAGTGGGATTACAGGCATGCTTCCCATGAATTTCACGTGACTCTGGCCGCTGAGGTTATTCCCAGCCTTTACTCAGCGCTGGGAGCTGTGCACGCTCAAGGCACGCTTTGAGTTCTGGAATCCACGTTACATCCAGTAAGGGTTCTGGGTGTGCCACACTGCAGCGTGCTGCTGCCCGATGGGGGAGCCTAGTGCTGATAAGAGGAAGTAATTAACGCAGAGCGAAGATACGACATCCCACTCCAGCAGGGTCCGAACCCTCACACTCCCATAGGGCCCACTTCCCAAAGCAAAGAATAGCTAACATAAAATCAGGAAACCCTTTCAGAAACACATTTTTATTTGCTAGCTAATGGGACAGGAGGAACCTTATGGTTTCTTTATGTCTCTAGCTCCGGGCTAACCCGTGGCCATCAACAAATGAGTTTTAATAATAATAACAATAATGTAATATCTGAGGGCAGTAAATAATCCGAGCGTGCCCGTGAAGGGTAGCCTGCTACCCTTTCTTGAAATTGCCTTCCAGCCAGTTTCAAACGCGGCTCTATTAAACCATTAAATAAAATCGGAAGAGCGGGTGTCATAAAACGAGAGTGGGGATTGTGCCGAAGAAGGGTTAGAGGCTAAATTATAGTATCTAAATTTTCTTAAAGCAATGATAAAATTTTATGAAGCACAATCCGTAAGTTACATAAAATACACTTAGGCTGGATCACATCAGCTAAAGGGAATGATAAGCCAAATAAAAACGTTTCATTTTATTTTTTATTTATTGGTTTTTAGGGGTGTTGGTTTTTAGGGTTTTTTTTTTTGTTTGGGGGGATCTGAGACAGGGTCTCATTGTGTAGACTTGGCTGACATGGACTCACTATGCAGACCAGGCAGGCCTGGAACTCATAGAGATCCACCTACTTCTGCCTCTCATGTA
Source organism: Pachyuromys duprasi (assembly GCA_028658305.1). Lineage (NCBI taxonomy): Eukaryota > Metazoa > Chordata > Mammalia > Rodentia > Muridae > Pachyuromys > Pachyuromys duprasi. The sequence goes on along the minus strand of JAQQSO010003871.1, from coordinate 6,429 downwards.
CCACCATGCCCAGCTGTTTATTACTTTTTGAGACGAGGTTTTAGTCCATAGACCAGACCCGCATTAAGGCTACTCTGTAGCCGAGGCTAGACTTGAACTCACTTTATCAAGGCTGGCCTCAAACTCTCGGTAATTCTCCTTCCTCAACTTTGAAAATGTGAGACTGCGGGCGTGCCCAGCTAGTAGGATAGATTTTAACAAGGGAAACGAAAGACTGGAAATCAGTGGAAGGGCAGGGCTCCAGGAGAATCCATGTCTGGTGTCCAGGAAGCTGCTGACTGCAGGGGAGGAGGAGGGCTAAAGGGGAAGGGCGGTCATGTCAGCGTGAGCGGGCCAACCGGACTCCCAGAAACCGCGTGCCAGTGGGCGGGGCTTTGAGACTGGAGAGTTCACGGGATGAATAGGAAAACACTGAGAGCCTGAGAATGAAGAAAATGGTGTTCCTGCTGAAGTCACCCAAGATAACCTAATTTGAGAAGGTGGCAGTGCTGAACAGCCCCAAGTGTGCAAAACACAAACTGTGAGACAGATTATGTGAAAAGAAAAACCGGAAATAAATAAGAGGCCTGAGACACAGCTGTTAGCGTGAAGGTAAGGCCCTAAACTGGGCGCGAGATGCATGCAAGTAATCCCAGCATTCAGGAGACCGAGGCAGGAGGATCAGAAGTTCAAGGTCACCTGAGCCTACATAGTGAGTTCCAAGCCAGCCTGGGCTGTGTGAGACCCTATGTTTAAAAACAAAAAACAAAACAAAACAAAAAAAATTAAAGGGCTGGAGCGAAGGCTCAGAGGTTAAGAGCACTGGCTGCTCTTTCAAAGGTTAGGGCACTGCATGCATATGTGCTACAAACACCCAAAAAATAAAAACAAATGAATCCTTTTTTTTTTAATAAAATAAGATGGCTCAGTAGATAAAAACACATGCTGCTGAGTGTGACAGCCGGGGATCTACGTGGTGGAAAGAAAGAGCTGGCTCTCACAGAAGCTGGCTCCACAGAGGCCCTCTGACCTCCACGTAAGTGCTGTGACCTGTGCTACCATAAACACACGCACAAACACACACACACGTAATTAAATAATTTTAATTCTTAAAATATCTAGGCGGTGGTAGCATACACCCTTCTTCTTAGCACTGACGAGGCAGAGGCAGGCAGATCTCTGTGAGGCCGAGGCCAGCCTGGTCTACAGAGTGAGTTGTGGAACAGCCAGAGCTACACAGAGAAACCCTGTCTCAAAAAAAAAAAAATTAAAATAAAGCATGTCTATGGGCCTACCTATAATTCTGTCATTCAGAAGGCTGAGGCAGGAGGATAACTGGGCTATGAATCAGGTTCCACACTGACCTGGCCAGTGCCTTAGTCTGTGTTCTATTGTGAAGAGACACTGTGAGCACAGCAACTCTGATAAGGGAAAGCATCTAATTGAGGCTGGCTTACAGTTTCCGGGGTTTAGTCCATTGTTATTACGGTGATGGAAGCAGGGTGGCAGGCAGATGTGGTGCCGGATGAGAGTTCTACATCTGGATCCGCAGGCAGTAGGAAGAGAGAGAGCAACACCGGTTTAGCTTGGGCTTCTGAAACCTCAAAGCCCATCCCCGGTGACACACTTCTTCCTCAAGGCCACACCTCCTAATCCTTCTAAGTAGTTCCACTCCCTGCTTATTGAGCATTCAAATATACGAGCCTATAAGGACCATTCTTAGTCAAACCACCAGCCTGAGATACGTAGTGAATTCCAGACCAGCCTGGGATAGATAGTGAGACCCTAACCCCAAAAAACAAAACAAAACTAGAGCTTTTTTTAATTATTTATTTTATTTTTGGCAGTGCTGTGAGGGAGAAGCCGGGCCTTTCATTTTGGCTCCATTACCAAGTCACATCTTCAGACATAACATGAAAGGACTTCAGTATAGGAAACATGGCCAGGAGATGGCTCAGCAGTGACAGAACTCACTACACAGGTGTGAGGGTTTGAACTAACTTCCTTGGCATACATCTGCAACCCAGGCATGCCCGATGAGATGTGAAAAAACATCCCCAGAAGTTTAAGGACCAGCCTGGCGTATGTAGCTGGGAACGAGAGACCCTGCCTCTAACAAGGCAGACGCTGAGGCCAGACACCAAGGCTGTGCCCACACACAAATAAATAAAGTCATAAAGATGTCTTAAATAAAATAAAAATCCCAAGGCAACCCATATATTTAGTCTCGTGAAAGGGACAAGCCTTTACTCATTCGGCACCCTCTTCTCCCGAGGTAAAGCAAACAAAAAAAAACCCAACAACAACAAAACACTTTAACTTTTTTATAATTTACCATACAAGTAGCACTGTGGTGGCCCCTGCCTGCAGCCCAGCCCTTGGGAGGTTAAGGAAGGCGGCTGGCCTTGGGTTTCAGGACAGCCCGGGGCAAAGCATGAGAACTCATCTTAAATAAACCAAAAATGTTTAAAGAAGAAGAAGAAGAAGAAGAAGGTGGCATGGTGGCACACACCTGTAATCCCAGCGCCTGAGAGGTAGGAGGCTGGGAGACCAGAAGTACAAGGTCAGCTCAGCTTTATAGTAAGTCAGGGGCCAGCCTGGGCTACATGATACTTTGTAAAAATAATAATAATATAGGTTGGTTGGTTGATGGATTGATTGAAAAATCAGCATACTGTAATTTATTCCAGCACTTGAAAGGCTGAGGCAGAAGGATTCTGAGTTTGAACAGCTCCATCGTGAGACCTTCTCCCAAAAAAACCAACAAAACAGAACAACTCCCACCCTGGTTTATGCAAGTTTGTCTTACCAAAAAGTTAGATTACTTCAAATGCCATAAAGCTCTCAAAACACGTGTCAGAGCTCATGCTTGGCTGTTGTGTTTTGTCTGCTTTGCAGAATCATCTTAGCTGCAAGCATCGAACTATGACCACCTAAGAGCGGGTTTTAATTCCAAAAAGGCTGCAAATCTGAGGAAATGTTGTAGGATTACATTTCAAACACAAAGTTTGACATTTTAATATCCAGAATTAACGAGCTTGAACTTATGCGATCCTGCAGAATTTCAAACCGAATTCATTACAAAGTCTTGGGCACCTGGAATGCACACACAACATGCACTTGCCAGGAGAGACAGACGGGCTGGAGAGGATGCTATGACAGAAGATACAGGAGTCTGGCTAGACTTGAACTTCACAGTCAGTCACAAGGGACGTCACACCCACAGGTCAAAGACAAGATTCAGCTGACGCTATCAGTGGTCTGTGGTGGGCTTTGTGGTACGGGAAGCTCCAAAGTGCAAAGTTGAGCCAATAGGAGCCACGGTTGTTAGCTTGCCCCAAGCTGGTTACCCGCCCTCCCTCCTCTCTCTGTCACCCATTCTTTCCCTAACTCCCCATCCTTCTTCTTTCTTTCTCCCTTCACTTTTCCAGGAATTGAACAGAATAAACAAACAGGACTAAAGCTGCCCCTGACCCCTGTGGCGCAGAAACAAGACAGACCGGCCTCCACTCAGTGGGAAGGCAAGCATTGACCCGGACACGAGCCCTCTTACATGAGCATGCATGCTACCTGAGCATGCAGGCGGTTCCCCCTGCACGACTGTACCATACACAGGCACGCCAGCAACAATAAGAAATGAGGGATAGTTTTAAAGAGTGTCAGAAGGCCAACGTTACAGTTGCTGGGCAGATGTCCTTGAAGGAGAACATTCTTGCCAGGCAAGGTGGTGCACACCATTAATCCCAGCATTCAGGAGGCAGAGGCAAGGGGATCCCTATGAGTTTGATGCCAGCCTGGTCTACAGAGTGAGTTCCGGGCCAGCCAGGGCTACATATTTAGACCCTGAATAGAATTTAGCCCAGCGGTGCGCCTACAGCTGTCATCATGTAGCCTTGGCTCTGCGTCCCAGCACACGGTAACAACAGAAGCTGTTTTTGTAGAAGGTTACAGTGTTTCCAGGCAAGCTTGTGTCTGGCAGTCTTTGTTTTGCTTTGCTGAGGTGGGGTCCCGTGTAGCCCAGGCTGGCCTCCTATTCACTGCAGAGCTGACAATGACCTTGAGCTTCTATTGCTCCTGCCTGAGCCTCCCGAGTTCTTGGTGTCAGGCATACCCCCTCACTGCCCAGCAGTCTCACGGTTAATCAGGACTGGGCAAGCTCCAGAAAGTCCCTGCTTTATTTACTTCTGGGGCTGGGCTGTTTCAAGCAACTCTGTTTTCACAAGTGCTCTCAGATCTGGGCCTGCCCAGCAGGAAGTGAAGAACTGACTTGGCCATGTGTTGTTTCCCTGCAGCTCTGGGAGGGAGGTTTCAGCAAAATAAAGCCAGACCTCCAGAAGCCTGCAGCCAGGGGCAAAAACACTGAGACCCAGAGCCCAAGGGGTCCAGGTTCATCTCGGCAGAAACCAGCTCAGAGCCAGCTTCCTCCTGCCTCACCCATTCCAAACTGCCCTGGGGACAATGGCCGAGAGGAGGTGGAGGCACCCCAAGTGGCAGGGACTGACCAGCCTTGAGGGAGATTAAGGACTCACACCCTGGTGGGGAAGAAAAGTAAACAGCTGCCAAGAAAAACATCAGTGGGATTTCTTCTGGTAAACTTCGGTTCCTGTCCCAGGGGCTGGAAAGAGGGGTTAATTACACCGTGGTTCTGTCTGTATTGTCAACCAGTCGCTGTAGGCTAGCCAGAAGCCCCCCCCCCCCATGCACACTCTCCCTCTAGCCAAGGCAGTTGGTTTTGTTTTTTGTTTTTTCTAATTGTTTACACGCTTATTTGTTGGACAGGGGAGTTGCAGAGGGGCATGGGTGCACACACTGTGACACAGTTATGGAGCTCAAAGGGTCATCTGCAGGGACTGGTTCTCACCTTCCACCATGAGGGACCTTGGAATGGTTCCCAGGTCATCAGGCTCGGCCGAAAGCACCGTCACCCACTGCGCCATCTCCCCAGCTCAACAGCAGTTTAAACGGTTTCCTCCTTCCCACCAAGAAGTAAGGATCTTCTTGACTTCTCTCCCATACCCCACACCTTTACCCCACCCCCACACCCCCACTACACACACCTGCTGCTGAGACAGCCTTTCCATGTGCAGGCCAGGCTGGGAGCTGAACTCGGATCCTCTGCAAGAGTGACAGGCATCCTTAACCCAGGAGCCAGCCCTTCAGCGCCCTTGTGACCATTACAGACCCATTGTTAATATATAAGCTGTCTGCAATGTGGGCTGGCAGTCTGTCTCTGAGCCAGAAACAGCTTTAAAAAACAATCTTGCTATATAGCTCAGGCTGCCTACAGTCCCTGGCTTTCTTAAGGAAACTTTTCACACACATGGGGACGGATGCACACATACACACACACATGCACACCTCTGTGAGCATAATCAAATGGTTCTCTGCCTCTGAGTTGTGGGCACGTCCATTTTTTGACAGTAGCACCCATTTTGGGTAGAGGTGGGCTTTCAAAGTCCTGGTCACCCCCAAAGGCCCAGCAAAGGCATCGCCCGTTCTCCGCAGCCCAGCCTGAGCTCTGGATCTGACTTGGGTCATTGGTAGCCTTCTGGTTCTCTAGCCCTGGCCCCTTTCTTAAGGCCTAAGACCAGTGTGCCCTGCAGCTGGCAGCCATCCAGCTCGGAACAGGACGTGAGAATGATTTGCTAGGAGCTGAGTGGGAAGGCACCTGCCGAGATGAATAAGGCCCTCGCTTCCATCCCAGCAGTGAAAAACGTTTGCTGAATCTTGTTTCTCGGTTTTATTAATATAGTTTTGCTTTGCATTACAAAGCACGACCTCCTCAAGAGAGGACTGTGGGCATGGGTCAAAGTAATCAAAGGATAATCAAAGGATCCACTATGTCACAGTGCCTGCAGGGTGCCGTGGCACATGCTTGTAACGAGCACCTAGGAGGCAGAGGCAGGTGTGGCTCTGGGATTGGAGGCCAGCCTGATCTACATAAGGAGTTCCAGGCCAGGCAGGCTACATGGTATGATCCTGTCTCTAAACAAATGAAAGAATTTTAAAATTAAAAAATGATTTAAAATTTGAAGATCATTGTATGAATTTTCTTTTCTTCTTCTTTCTTTTTTTAGACAGGGTGAACTATGTCACCCTGACTGGCCTGGAATTCCTTACTTATGGAGACCAGGCTGGCTTTGAACTCACATAGCTTCACTGGCCTCTGCCTCCTGAGCGCTGGGATTAAAGGTGTGTGACACCATACCCTGCTCTTAGCATTTTCATTGAAATCTGCTTCCATTAAATCACAGCTCCCCCAGGCAGGTGCAAGCACAGAAGGCTCAGGTGTGTGCGTGCATGTGTGTGTGTGGTGCATGTGTGAGAGAGAAAAAGTGAGTGTGTGGTGTGTATGTGTGAAAAAGAGAGGGAGAGAGAGAATGTGTGTATGTGTGTGTGTGATAAAGATGGGGAGGCAAGAGGCCCTCCTTGTTCTTAGTGTCCAAGGTT